>JANHGN010001049.1:0-24188 GCA_024605025.1 Megaceryle maxima | reverse complement strand
CCCAGCCCTTGGCCTTGTTGAACCCCATGCAATTAACTCATTGATCTAACCTGTCTAGGTCTCACTGTAGAGCTTCCTTACCCTCTAGCAGATCAAGTCACCCACCTAGCTTGGTGTCATCTGCAGACTTAGTGAGGGTACACTCAGTCCCCTCATCCAGACCATTAATAAAGATATTAGAAAGAACAGGCCTCAGTACTGAACCCTGGGGAACACCTCTTGTGACTGGATGCCAGCCAGATTTAGCTCTGTTCACTCCCACTTGTTCAGCTTGGCCATCCAGACACATTTTTATCCAGTGCAGAGTGAGTTTATCCAAACCTTGCTCCTTAAGTTTCTGAAGGAGAGTGCTCTGGGAGACAGTCTCAAAGGCTTTACTGAAGTCCAGGTAGACAACGTCCAGCTCTTCCATCATCCACTAGGTGGGTCACCTTGTAGAAGAAGATCAGGTTAGTCAGGCAGGACCTGCCTTTCATAAACCCATGCTGACTGGGCCTGATTACCCAGTTGCCATGTATGTGCCATGTGATGGCACTCAAGATGACCTGCTCCATAACCTTCCCTGGCCCTGAGGTCAGACTGACAGGTCTGTAGTTCCCAGGATCATCCTTTCAGCCCTTCTTGTAGATAGGAGTCACATTTGCTTGCTTCTTGTCAGCTGGGACCTCCCCAGTTAGCCAGGACTGTTGATAAATAATGGAGAGTGGCTTGATGAGCACTTCTGCCAGCTCCTTTAGTACCCTTGGGTGGATCCCATCCGGTCCCATAGACTTGTGCACATCTATGTGGCACAATAAGTAACTATCATTTCCTCCCAGATTATGGGGGATGCATTCTGCTCCCCATCCCCGTCTTCCAGTTCAGGGAGCTCAGGTAGCAGTTGGCATTGCTGACAAAAACTGAGGCAAAGTGGGCACTCAGCAGCTCAGACTTCTTCTCGTCCTTGGTCACAAGGTTGTCTCCTGCCTCCAGCAGAGGGTAGAGATTCTCCTTCAGCTGTTCTTTTACTGACAGTGTATTTATAAAACACTTTTTATTATCTTTGATGATGCTGGCCAGATTAAGTTCTAGCTGAGTTTTTACCTTTCTGAGTTTCTCCCTACATTTTCCTGCAACAACCTTGTACTCTTCCTGAGTATCCTGCCAGTAGACTGTTCCCGTTCTTCCAGAGTTCCACCCAAAGCTCTCTGTTAGTCAGGCTGGTCTTCTGCCATGCCAGCTCATTTTACAGTAGACAGGGACAGCTATTTCCATGAGGATTTCCCTCTTGAGGAATGTCCAGCCTTCTTGAACTCCTTTGTCTGTTCCTGTCTCCCAAGGAATGCCATCAGCCAGTCTCCTGAACATGTCAAAGTCTGCCTTCTGGAAGTCCAAGGGGGTAGTTCTATTGAACTCTCTCCTTACATCCCTAAAAATCACCAAGGAAAGCTGAAATTCTGTTGAAAGCATCATGAAAATTCTGACAAGGTCTTCCATTTTTTTAAATGCAAAGGTTTTGTTGTCTCTCTACCATAAAGCAAACAGAGCAGTTGCTTTATTCACCCTCTATTTGCTGTTCTTTAAGCTCAAGTTCCCAAGCACAGGTTCCTGCGAAACTTTGCAGAGCTGCTATTGTGAACATCTGCACTATTATCTGGCAGAACTGTATTTCCTGCAAAAGCTGTAGTGCCAGCAGCTAAAACATGCAATGTGTACTGTAGTTGGTGAGAAACTGCCTGCTGGTTGGTCTGGGGAAGGCCCTGGTAACACTGCCTAGGAGCCTTGCAGAACTGGTCTTCAGCAGTAAGCCTTGTAGCTCGCAGCTGTTTGTTACGTTCTTGAGCTGACAGCACCGTCTGGGAAATGGTAATGTTGGAGTATTTAATGTATGTTAGACTCACTTATAAAAAAGACATTTTAACTTTTGCTTTTATGTTTTCTAGCCTGAAAATATTTTGGTGGACCAGAGTTCCACTAAGCCAACAATAAAACTGGCTGACTTTGGAGACGCAGTCCAGCTCAATACCACGTATTATATCCACCAGTTACTTGGAAACCCAGAGTTTGCAGCTCCTGAAATTATTCTTGGAAATCCTGTTTCCCTCACTTCAGATGTTTGGAGCATTGGAGTGCTCACCTACGTCCTTCTTAGTGGCGTCTCTCCTTTCTTGGATGAAAGTGTAGAGGAAACTTGCCTGAATATTTGCCGCTTAGACTTTAGTTTCCCAGATGACTACTTCAAAGGAGTTAGCCAGAAGGCCAAAGATTTTGTATGCTTCCTACTTCAGGATGACCCAGCTAAGCGTCCCTCAGCTGCACTGGCCCTCCAGGAGCAATGGCTGCAGCTGGGGAATAGCAAAAGTGCTGACAGCATTGACACATCCAGACTGACTTCATTCATTGAGCGGCGAAAACACCAGAATGATGTTCGACCCATCCGTAGCATTAAAAACTTCTTACAGAGCAGGCTCTTGCCAAGAGTTTGACCTTGCTTGAAGTTCTCTCTCATTCTCTTTCACCTGCCAATCAGACTGGAGATGGACTCCTCCTGCCAATCAAACAGACTGGAGATAGACTCCTCCTGCCAATCAAACAGACTGGAGATAGACTCCTTCTGCCAATCAGCTGTTGACTTGAATTTTGAGGAAAGCAAACCCCAAGCCAAGCAGCTGCTAGTGAATGTTCGTGTGCAAACGCATTCCAGGGGGGACCCACGCGGGGTGGCGCGGGGGACTGGCGATGCAGACTTCACTGGGGTGGAGGATGATAGCACTGTAATCTGCAAAAAGCAGTCACAAGCGATACAGTAACAGTATTTTATTCAGGTTTCTGCAAAAAAAAAAAAAAATTAGTTTTTTTAATAAACAAGAGTTGAATTTTGCAAGTGAACTTAATTACCGTTTTCAAGATTTATTCAAGGAAGAAATGCCTATGTTCAAAGCACTGGTGTTAAACAACAATGAAATCATGCCTGGAGAAGACTCACTCAAATGGCTGCCCATTGATACAGCCTCCATTTATAACATCTGGTTTTCACTTGGTCCTAGAGCTTTCCAGTTGCCTCGCCTGTGTGTATCTCACGTAGCAGTGCACTGAGATCAGACTCTGCTTTTAAGTGCATCCAACCTCAAAGTTTTTGCATACAAATAGAATGAATTGTTTTGCTCTGATAAAATGTAGGCCTTACTTGTATATAGACTGTTACCTGCCTTCGGTCTATAATAATTTTTTTTTTTTTCCCCACTCCCTTTATCCTTTCTTTCCCCCCTCCTTCCTAAATGGTGGTATACCACTGTGCGGGTCTTCAGTTTGGGGCAGTACTCGCTGTCCCCTTAGAAAAGGACATCAGGTTGGTGCCCAGCTTGCCGACCCGATTGTCAAGCAGTATACAGCAGGATGAAATACTGTAAATGCACTCATTTGGGATTTTGTTTTCTTTCATATCATGTGCAATGTTGTGGCTTTAACATTTTATGCAACTATTTATGAGGACCTCTGTTGTAACTGTAATAAATATATAGAAAAAGCACATACTTAGTACGGCGAGCTTTATGGGTTTTTTTGTGTGTGTTTGGGGTTTCTGGGTGGGCAGGGGCGGGTGTGTTGTACCACACTGTCATTAATAGTTTAAGATGAGGGTTAGCATAGAATTTAGTCAAGACTAGTCAGTTTTAAGGATTGTTTAAAAAAAAAAAAAAAAAAAAAAAAAAAAAAAAGAGAGAGAGAGATCCTTATCCTAAATCTGGAACTGGTTAAAAAATAGTGACACTTTTAAAATTTTATTATTATATTCAAAATGCCAAAGTCCAACTTTCCCAAAATAAGTCTCAACAACTACTTTTTAGAATTTTCCAATCTGTATTTACATCTTCCTGTGAAATGAACAAATGAATTTTGTGCTTTTTGGTGAAGAATACATTCAGAAAGTAGCAGTCAGATGAGGAGAACCTGAAACGTAATGTAATTGTCTTAGTAACTGTTCTTAAGGTTGAAGTAATATTAATGTGAGCTATTTAAAAAGACAGAGATGGTTTTCTGAGTTCATATGGGTGTGTTGTCATCTATGTTTGTGTGAAATGCCATGCTTAAAGAAACCAAGCCGACATCCCGCCATAGTTAGATATATGGGTCTTAAGCCATAACCTAGCTTGGGTTAGTTTTGAGCTTTGCGGCTTCCACTGTATTCTATTTATTCCTTTTTTTTTTTTAATTATTATTTTCGTTTGGTTTTTTTTGTTTGGTTTGTTTGGGTTGTTGGTTTTTTTGGGGTTTTTTTGTGTAAAGTTGTACAGAAACTTTTTAAAACAAAACAACTGACTTCAAAACTGGATGTGTATTCGTACCAACCTCATATCATTGTTTGTGTATTATTTTTCTTTATTGTTTTAGTTAAATTTTTGCTTTATTTTGCATGTATATTTCTTTGTACAGTGAACTTACATGTTTACACAGTATGACGTGATGTAAATATTTTATTTTGCCATCAGTTATTTTGAAAAAAATTAAACATATTTGACATATTTGTCTGATCTCTTGCTTTAAGGAGTTTGAAAGTTTAGCTTTGGTTATATTTTAATTGGGCTTTGTATTTAAAAAGAAAAAAGTACGTTATTTTATTGCTATAAAATTAATTTTAAATTGCAACGATGTATCTTTCATGCCTTACAAAATAATATTTGCCTTTGCTTTAAGTGTTGAGTGCTTTGTAGTGTCATGATTGCTTTTATATAAAACATGCATAACTCTCTAACTGTGGGAATTCATTATAGTCTTTATTAGCTAGTAAATTTTGACGAGCAGAGTTTTCTACCAGATGTTCCCAGTTAAAGACTGAAGGCTCGTATTTCATTTCCGTATTACACTGGGGAATGGATTTCCCACATCTTTAGACATTTCAGATTCATTAGGAAGAAAAGTTACTTTTAACTGTAAATACTTGGGGTTTGCAGCTCAACTCTGTCCGCATCCTGTAAAGGATGAAACAGGAAAGTTTTTCATTGTATGCATCTATCTCTCTCCCTTTTCTGCTATCATTAATCCATTTGCAATTCAAAATTAAGTGAAAGGTCAGGGAACAATACAGAGTGTTTATGCTTTTCTCTGCATTGTATACATGATTTTTTTCCACTCCTTTTTCTACTATTGCCTGTCAAGTGATGGAACAGTCCCTTTATTCCTCAAAATTTACTACTGAGACAATTGACAGAGACATTTTACACTGAGAGAGACAGAGATTATTCAGGATGTACCACCAAGGATGAGCCACTGGAAGCTTTTTCCATGACAAGGAAATTGATGGCAACATGTTCCATGTATCCCGGAGTTCTCTAAAAAACTTTTTCATAACTGAAGATGCACTAAACTGGGGAGAAGTTATCTAAATGCTATATAAATAAATAAAGCACTTTTAGGTGTTTTATGTAGCAGATGAATGTTCTTCCAGTCATACGTAAACAGGAGTGCGCTGTTTCTGGCCCAATCTGTAAGCCCCATTGCTTGGGAAAGCTAACATCTTTTGACAGAGTGGAGTTTTGCTCTAAAACTTGCTGTTCAGTGCAGGAGCTTCCAGCTGAAGAAAGCCTGAATGATGGGCTTCTCAACTTGGGTATCTATTCAGATGTTTTGAAGAGATAATGTATCTGTAAGGTCCTTTTGTTTCACATTGTGTAGTCAAGGCTGCAAATGCCACTTGGACTCAGGTGGGTGTGGTGCTTGTTGTCTGTCCTGCACACAAAAAAGCAGCATCACAAACTGACAAGAGTGGAATCCAAAAGCATGGGTGAGAGCAGCTGGTGTGAGGTTTCTGATGTGAGAACATAGAGCATAGGGAATGGCAGACAGTATCATAGCTAAAAGGGGCAAAAAGAGCCAAGAAGCTTCAATAGAAGTATGTGTCTAATGTTTCTTTTTGATACCAGCTCAGTCACTTCTTACTGATAGTTTAGGAAGAAGATAAGGGGTTGCCAGACTTTGAAGTCAGTGCATGTGTCAGGACTTTTCAAGTGGAGTTTCAGAGCACAGTTCTCCATTGCACATTTGATGAATGCTGCTTAACTTGAAAACCATCATGCAACTGCTAAGCAGAAAGGCTGGCTAGATGATACTTCCATTGTCAGGAAAGCAACCTACATTGTCTTGCTAAAGGGCAGAGGCCTATCTCATACCTGACGGTGCTCGTGAGCAGTAGGATGGGAGAGCCTGGTTTTCTCTTGTGCAAGTACAGATGTTTCTTCGCTATAAGTCATCCTTATTCTCAAATGAATCTATTCATGTGTTGATGAATAGATGAAAAAATAATTGTGTTTTTTTTCTTTTTCCAAATCCAGAAGCAGGTTCAGGCCAGGGCAGAACAGAGATCCTCCAGAATGACATGGCAAAAGCATCCTGCTTCATGAAAAGATTTCAGTACCTTTCTTTACATGTAATGTGCTGCATATTTCCAGGAAACATTAAAACACCACTGCTGAGGGAATGAGTGTAGGACTCCTATCCAAAAGAGGAAATTAATGTAACCAAGGGGAAAAACAATGGCTGACTTGAGGTTAAGCCCCATGGTTCCCAAAACCTTAAAAGAAGTAATACACTTAACCAGCAGCTGTGGGTAGCGAAATCTAGGAGTAGCTGGTATTTGATCAAGTATTTGGACAGACAGTCTTTGCTGAGAGCAGGACTGTGTGTGTGTGCTAGGGATTAGTGCAGGGAGTGTTGCCATGTTGGCTCGTCCAGAAGATGAGCTAAGCTTTATATACCCTTTCCATCTGTATATAGGCTTGGCGTGCGTATGTCATTAGTTTCTCTGCTGTAGGGATACAGCTGCATGTGGAGGTAGGTAGAACCAGGTAAGACTGAGTTTGTATACTTATTTTTTTTAAACCAGCTCCAGTTTTTGCAGTGTTTTTGTCAGAACTACTGCTTTATCCCTCAGGCATATATTGTCAGATTTTTTTTATTTTTTTTTTTCTGGAATTAAGTCTTGATGGAGGTTATATTAGGAGTAACAGATAGGTTTTGTTTCTGTAGAGGTTGCACTTTCAGTACTTTTTTGCACATCTTATCTGATAAAGCAGTCAAGATGAAACACTTTTTCCATGTGCTCTACAAGGCAAGCGCCTGATGATTTTTTTTATCACTACAAAGGACCTGGTACCCACTGTTCTCTCTCCTTCCTGGCAAGCAGACACATACCCAGCACCTCAGGCTTCACATGTCTGGCAGTCACATTAACTTTTTCCAAGTAAATGCACTCAGTGGTCCTCTGTGCCATGCTGTAACATTGAGCATCAAGAGATGAATAAGATTTCCCATTTTGCTTACCTGCCAATAGGGACTAAGAGCCTTGTGAGTAGGAACAGAACATGCTTCTCTCATGATGTCTTTGGCCTCAAAATGGGAACACTTCTCATGTCCCCTAATTCACTCCCCCTAGCCCTTCTCAAAAAACTGTAGGAGAATGGGGGTAGAGCGGCTTGGAGATACTGTGGTGAGCAGTCTGATGTCCTTCTGTTCCCCTAGTTATGTCAAGAAGTCCAGCATCAAGCCTACTAATAATAAACTCCCATCAGCCAGTCTGTGCCTTACAACAAAAGGAGCTATTATGAACCCTAGCATTAGAGAAGAGCACCCAATTTCCAGTTTTCCCTCCTGGCTGTAGGTTAAAATGATGAAATGTGCTTAGAGATATACCTGAGGTTTTATATATGTACTCTAAGCTATCATCAGGAAAGATGATGCTCGTGATGTTTTCAATGTTGCATTGTCATGAGTAGTAATCTAAAAGTTGCTTTTTCAATGAGTGTTTTTCTTAACATACATTCTCCTCTTGACTGCTCTCGTTTGAAGAAATGCGTAGATGAGGTACTTCAGACTGCATCAATTGCAGCAGGTAAACTTCACATTACATCGTTACACCTGTGGTAATGCATTGGTTCTCATTGCTCCAAATTTCTCAGTTTCTGAAGGAAAATATCCTCATCTAAAGAGGATTAATATATTGAACTACAGGAAGGATGAAAACACTAAAGCAATACTTTAATCTCTGCAAACTGAATTTCCAGCCCCCAAGACATTCTGTCTATTACCACCTTGGTGTATTTTCCTCTGTCATACTAAATGGTCTTCCTGATAAAATGATGGGTTTGCATCTCATGGGAAAAAAAAAAAATCCATTGACTTAGTACCTAATTATTGTTTTGGAGTGATGGTAAATGACTGATACTCTACCTTACTCTACTAAACTACTGTTTAGCAAGCTAAAGAGTAGTTGTCTATTCCTCATCAGTAAGCTAATTATCATCTTAACTGCCCTTCTCTGAACCTTCCCTAGTTCCGCTTTGTGCGTTTTCTGTGATGGCCACTGATAAAGCTCACACAATATTCACGATAAGGGTGCATTAGGAGTTACGCAGCTGCAAGATGGCACTTTGTTCTCTATATTTCTTTTCTAAAAATTCCTAATGTACACCTTGCTTTGACTTCTTTTGAGCTGATACTACTTAGAATATTAAATCCCCAAGTTGAGTAGCAATGGTCAGTTAAGAGCCTATGATCATACATGTAAAATTTGCATCCCCCCCTTTCATCAAATCCCCCATGAACATTAATTTTCTCTCATCGAATTTTCTCAGCTGCTTTATTTCCCAGATGAAGCTGGTATATTACAATCGCCTTAGGGTGAGATTGTTCTGATGGATCTGAGCATGGAGATCTCTTATATTAAAAAAAATAAAAGCTGTCTACTGCCAACCTTCCTTTTACTACTCAGACGGTTAACCTAGCTCCCCTGACTTCTTCAAGAACTCCTTTTGCAGGATTTTTCCTGCCAGTTCCTGGAGCCATCAAGCTCATTTCCTCTCATCCTGAGAGAGGAAATTGTAACCTGCCTTAGACCTGATTAAGCTGAAACTCTTCACTGTAAAATTAAATTTCAAGCACTGATTTTAGTGAAGCTAGCACCTTCACTTCAACCAAAGGATTTATTTGGGTCTCAAGCAGGAGGCTTGTTTCTGCACTGAAATCACACATCAGGAGTATCTCTGAGGGTTACTTGCAGAATTTTGCATTAAACGTGCTGAAGATTCACCTGGCAGCAGTCAGCACCAGGAACTCGCTTAGCACACCCTGACCTTAGTCCCCGTGAGGATTTGCTATCCCAAGAGTTACTCCCAAACACTGAAGAAGAGCTGGTGATAGCTGGAAGTTTGCCCTGTTTTACCACTGAGAATCTGCCTAATCGCTTCTGGTTGAATAGCAGTTTACATCATCCGTCTTGCCTGTTTTTACACATCTTGACTGTGTGCTGCTGAAGACCATGTGATCCCTTGAAATGGATGGTTCTCCAGGCTCTCAGACTTTCCCTTCAGTGGTGCCAAGATCCACTGAGTGTTTGCAGGATTATGTCATTTAATTTGCCATCTCTCAAGACTGATGGTGGGAGAGTACTTCCTTCTTTGGTGACGGAGCGCTCTCCCAGGACTTGGAGAGTGCCAGACCCTTTGCTTGCCAGGAAAACTCAAAGCTGGGAATCTGTGCTAGTCCCAGTTACAAAGATTAATGTATCCAATGGTTTGTTCTGGTTTTGTGGCTGCTGTTGGGAGCTTTAGATGCTAGTGGACAGTCCTGGCTGGTTCACACTGATGGAAAAAGAATGTCACTATATATTATGAAGAATTTTACGATAGGGTGTCCCAAGGGCAACTTGACTGCTGCCAGTATCACAATTACTCATTGCTCTTGAAGTTTGATGGAGGCCTAAACTAGTTTCTTCCAAGGATCTTTCATGAAGTAAAGCAGGGTGTAAATCTGGTGATGATTGCTGCTTTTGCCCTGGTTACTGATCATGGATGACAACTGGGGATCTTACCTCGCTTTTCAGACCTGCTTGCAAAGAACATAAACCATGTTGTTGTACTCCATCCCGTAGCTTGGATGTTGAATGGTTCTCAAGGCTGAAGTGAGTCTTTGTCTTTTTGGATTAAGTACTAAGTCTTCTAAGTGGACCTGATTTTTCACTTAATGCTTAGTGATTCTTTTCCTCTCCAAGACCTCCACCTGCTTAATAATCTGTTACTTTTTTAAATGGATATATGATATTCTCTATTTAATGATGTATGGATATAGTAGAAATATTTGATACGTGATAAAGTTGCAATAGGGGGTCAATATCTCCACTGGGGAAGTCATCTGCTTGCTCCAAGAGGCTCTCTGGTTTTTTGTGATCCACCTTTTTAGGGAATTTTTAGCTATGAAAAATCTAGGTGAATTCCTGTTGCAGTGGTGGTCATAGTATGGATGAGGCAATCATCAGAGCTTGTAACAGCTTTACCTTTTGACAAATGTTTTTTCTTCCAGGTGCATGAGAGAGATTCAGGTCTAATAACTGTTCTTTCTAATGTTGTTTTCTTCCAGGTAATTTATCTGGGCTTCTTAAGAGCTTATGCTGGGCCAATAGCTGTGTGTTTTTTCTGCCAGGAGTCAAGAAATTAATGTCATTGTTCTCCCCATCTAGCACATTTCTGTGGTCAAGGGATTGCTTCATAACTCACAAAACTCTGGCTTTTTCCTTGTTCTGCAGAAAATCAAACCTTTCAGGGCAATCTTCATACAGTAGTATGAAGTAGTCTTACTGATTAGCTGGCAGTTTCATGACCTGCAGCAAGACCATCATGGTAGATCCCCTCAGATCAGCAGTGACCTTTGCTTAGAGGATTCTTCACTGCAACCCAGGCAATAGGAGTTTAAAAACATCCTTGCCCTTATGATTCGCAAAGTCATTTTGGGGGAGTTGCATTTGCACAAAGGCACTACGCCGTTCCTCAGTTCCCATGTAGGATGTTTCAGTTGCTGCTCAGCAGAAGTCTGAGATATGCATTCACAACGTAACTGAAAAGTGTGTGGTGTTGCTTGGATTTACCACAGAGTGTGGGGCATGCGTGCAAGCACTCACAAGAGAAAGAAAACTGGTCATTCACTAGCATGCTTTAAAAATCTTCTCCATACATCGTTATTTGTCCAACTACCTTCTGATAGAGCATTGCATGTGAAGAAATGGATATAATGTCTGTATTGCTAAATTCCATTGGCACACATGGATAATGTGTTGTAAGAAAGGGTGGCAGCTGCAGTGGAGTGCACAGATGCTGCAAATACTTCAAGAAGATGTAAGTATGTGAAAAATTGTTTAGATTTCTTCAAGGTATGTTGACTGCACATACAATACTTGGTGGTTCCTTTTGCTGAATTCAGGGGTTGCAAGCTAATATCACGTATGAAAGGGTATTTGTCCTTCCTTTGCTTTCTCTGTAAGTAGAAATATAGCAGTGATGAAGAGACACGTGTGATTATTTATATGCACCAAGAAAGGACATTTTCTCAACGCTTCGCCTCAGAGTTGAATTATGTGTTAGTTCATGGGAAAGAAATTAAAGCTTCCCCCAAATCTGAGTTCCTCATGATACTCATGACATAACAGCATGAGCTTGTTCTGTCTGATGTCTTGGAGAAGCCAAAGGTGCTACATACAGTTCAAGACAGTCAGCAAATCAGAAAGTACTCAGGGAGGCCGAGACAGATGGAGTTTGGGGAGAAATAAAACTGCAAAGAGAAATAAGTGAAAGCCAACAGGCCAACACAGAAAGGAGGTGACTGTGTGTGTCTTACTAGCATGCCAATGATAAGATAGCCTCCTTACCAGTGGGCAAGGACAGCGCTGGACTTTAACTGTGCATCTGATCCCAGCCACTACCTCAGAGTCTGACCAGGGGAAGAATAGTACGGATACAGAAAACATGGCATGGCTGCCTGTGCATGTTCTGCTTTTGGGTATGGAACTTACATATATAACCAATCTAATTTACTTCAGGTCTTTTTCTCCACACTGCTACAATGGGATTTGTACTGGCTGTAAGTTATCTGTTACTAGGTAACGACTGGCTTCAGAGAGTACACTGCCATTCAGCAGTTCAGCTGTGCAAAATGCATTGCAGACCACTTCCAACATCTTTGGAGCAGGATGGGAGAAACCCTGAAAAGGATGGTAACCCCCAGAGATGGGAAAGAGGAGGAATTGCTTGGAAACACATTCAAATACACAAAACAGTAATTGTGATTTTTACTCTAAAAAGTATTTCCAGTAATTTCTAATAAGCTAATTGGTCCAGTGGAGGCAAGATAAGAGTATACTGAGAATAGACAGCATCTCTTCAAAATAATTCACTGTGCAAGTTAAAAGCATTTCCCTAGAAGAATCTGCTGCTTGTCTTGGAATCTAATATCCCAAAGAGACTGCAGAAATAAAGTCTAGAGAGAGGAAAATATCTTTATTTGGTATTTAAAGAAGACATTATAAGAATTCTTTGAGTAATAATGTTCTGGGATAGTCAGTACATGGCCAATAGGACTATGGTTCCTTTTCATCCTCTGAAGGATTTCTGGATGGGCAGGAACGGCATTTGTGAAAGTGAACATCTGTTTCTGTTTGCATGCTGTGACTTTCCCAGTTGTGCGTGGTTAGGTAAGTAGTGCAAGTACTTGACTGAAGTTGAATCTTTCTCTCGAGTCTGTAATGTTTGGTTTGACAAATAATCAAGAAATCTATTTTTCTGCTGCAGGAGTTGAGAGAGATAACCTTTAACAAGGCCTAAATATCAGCTGGCTTAAAAAAAATTAAGGAGGAAATGGTAACACTCTTTTCCATTAGTTCAGATGTGAATGTTTCTGTACTTAAATGCTCTGCAGAAACTCTTTATCTGCTTTAAAATCTATTTCCAGATAACCTGAATACTTTTTCTAGCAATCTTGCTCTTCTAGTCTACAATTTTTATCACACAGCAGACCTTCTATTGGCAAACAATCATTGTGATAATCTATTTATGTTTGAAGTGTTGGGTTTTGGTTTTGTTATTTAAAAAAGGAAAAAAAAAAAAAGTATTTAAACCACACGTGCGTGCTGTAGAATCTAATAACGTGAAAGCTGCAGCCAAAGTTGTAAAGGTTTGGGTTTTTTTTTTTCAGAGCCTTGGTATTACTGTCCTTGGCAACACAGGGTTTTATTTCCCATGGTTAAATTTGTTTGATGCCAAACATGACTTTTTGACTGGACATCAACTTCTAGCATTTTACTTGAGCTTCACCCTCTGTTGTATTTTAGAGATGCAAGGGAAAAGCTTTCCAATTGGATAAAGGGGTATTAATGAAAAATACATCTCTGTGTAAATGTTAAAGGTCTTCTATAACAAAGTAGTATAAGGGTGGGTTGACTTAAGCATCAGCAGCTTTTGTATTTCTCTCCTGTGCTGTGATGCTGTTATGGGACATATGCAACTCTGCCTCATTGCAGCTATTTCTTATCATCAAGACTTTTTTAGGGAAAAAAAAAAACAAACAAACAAACAAAAAACCTTAAAAAAAAAAAAAAAAGGCAGAGTTTCTCCAGCCACTGGAAGTCAAAATGTTGTTTCATTGTAGAGAAGCATTACACTGAAAGGCTTTACCATTAACAAGGAATGCTGCTCTAATCTTTCTGCTGGAGGATACAATCCCAGGAGCTCTGTTTGCACCCCTCCAGGGAGCTCTGCTAGAGCTGGTGTCCCAAACTGTCTACTTGTATTTCTACAGGTTCTTCCCTTCTGTGCATACTTACAGCTTTCCTCCACCATTCTGTGATAGGAAAGGTGAAAGGGCTCTGTGCCAATTATGAAACAATTAAAAAGGTTTTTTCCTAGCTGATCCTGGCAGATGGGGGTGTAGAAAAGCTTGTGATGGGGGGAAAAAAAAGTAGACGCACAAATGGCAAATCGTGAGAGCTGTGCAGGAGTTCATGCTCCTCTGCTGACTTCCTGTCCCCAGTTATGGTGATGGATATTAGACAGACAGGAGGGATGTACATGCTGCAAGGACACAGGGCTGTCCTCACTACAGGGACACAGCTTTGTGACCGAGGTACCCTGTCCTAGAAGCAAAGGACACGGGTGTTGAGAATGGATTTGTTGGGAAGAATCTATACATGTGAAGATACAGCACTGAAGTTATGTATAAAAATTGGTATTACAACAATAATGTTGTCACCTTACAGTGTTTAAAGCACACTGCATGTCCTGCCCTCCTTCTGAGGTAACTGAGCAGGCGTTACATCCTAAATATGTGACTGTGATGGGCATATCTCAGCTTCCTGTTTCTGGCAAGACAGCTGACTCCACACTGGAGTGGACCTCCTGTATAAAGAGCCAAAACTGCTTTAGCTGTTCATGACAGTGGTGTTTGGCTCAGCAAGTCCATCACAGCAGTTAGGTGAGGGAGGGAGGATGGTAACAGAGGTCTCTGCTTAGGCTACACTGTGAAATCCTGCCTTTGGTTCTGGTTAGGAAAATAGGAGTTATGGCAGCTGGTTAGCATGTATTTGCCATTGCCTTAGCTGTGCTTAGGCTGCTTTTTTGAGATGTTTCAATTCATTCCATATACAAGACAAATCTGATGTTACATGGCAGGGGGGACAAAGCTTTCAATATCTATAGGTCCACATATGGAGAGCCAGGGTGTTCAGTTTGCAAAACCTACCATCTGCAGCCTTAACTGGCATTTTAGGCCTCCTACTAGTTTGGCTATACAAATGTCTCAACTTCTGTTGAGTTGCTCATTTGCAGCTGACATATCACCACTTAAAAGCAGCAGCTCATTTCTGGCTGAGCTCCATGTTGGACTTTATAACAGCTCTCTGTATTTGTTTATTGTGCACAAATTATTTTACTATTGGGTGTAGCTCTTTATGAAGTCTATCTCCTGGCAATATTGCCAGTGGAAGGAAGTATAACTATATGATATTTACCTTACCATGATGCTGTTGTAGTCGTACTATTTGACTCATACTAGTACATTTTGTCTTAGAGATACTCAAAGGTCAGTGGAAGGACTGTTCCTATGTTCGCTTGGTGAAAAAACAAATGTAGCAAAGCATTAAGAATTGTCTGCTTGCACTTTTTTAACTTGTAATGCACAATCGATGGCTTAATAGAGTTGTGCATTTGACAGTTATGTCAGACCTCATAAAAAACAAAAAACAAACAAACAACAACAACAACAAAATCCAGCAACATTATGCTTGTATGACCTAGAGAAAAGTGCTCCAGCACTTTCTGGAATAACTCACTGTTAATGGAGAAAGAGGCAAAATACCCTCATCTGACTCAACTATTTGAAATGGGGTTTTGGGATGTGAGACACGTCTTAGCAGAAGAGACCCCCAAGAACAAGGCTTTTCAATGCCTCAGAGATGAGCATCTATATTTAACAGCAGCAATGGTTGTACATTCTGTTCCTCATTGGTTTCCTGCTGTGCCTCCAGTGTGTCAGATTCCTTCCCTCACAAAAATGGAAGTTTAGATTTCATTTCTCCTCCCACACAATTTGTCATGCATTTATGGTCTCAGTGCTAAAGCAAGTTTATTAACATATGTAGAGACCATTTGAGCTTTTCAAACAAAACCTGTGACGTAAGGATCCAATTATGTGATTGTGTAGTTAGTGATCATTTTAGATGTAAAATTTCCCATAAAAATTTGGTGACAGCTTTGAGTATCTTCAAACTGTCATTTTGAAGTGCCACGGAAAGTAGAGTAATTCTGATGTAATATAAATCCAGATTGTTCATAGGATATGATTACATCTAGAAGTAATTTTGAGGAAATAAAAGACAGAATCTAAGACACAGTTCTCCTCCTCCCAAACTTGGGAGGAAGACTTCTGCTTTGTTCTTCTAGTGCTACTCAAAATCCACACCCTTCTGTTGGATGCAAGAAGCTGGTGTGAAGCACCAGCTCCTGACTACTGTGACTTGCAGTCATCATGCTTGGAGTTCAACATGCCAGGGATGGATCAGACCTTCTGAGGTCTGCTGCACAGGCTGCTTTGTGCATGCCCACGGGTGGCATCTGGGATCTCTGCCTGCTTGACGTGCAGGGGGAACAACCATTCTTGCAGGGCCGTGGGGCATCTCCAGAAATCCTGTAAACATCCAAAGCCAAATTTCACTGGGACAAAATTTATGTGGTGGAAGGTGGGTCCAGGGAAATGTGCACATATGTATATATTTCAGAAGCCTTATGGGAACAGCCAGGAAAATTCATTTCTACATTCTCAACACGGGCAATTTTTAAGAAAATGTATGTCATTTACTCGCAGTCTAAATGCTGAAAAGGGTAAGATCCATAAAAAAATCACAGAAAAAGAAATGATTGACTCCTTTGTGAGGAAGATGCTGTCATCCCTTGCAAGTAGGAGAATTGTGTCTTTGTTGTCACTGACTGTGAAGGGAGATGAGACTGCTGCTTGTCATCACAGCAAGGGCTGTATATTCAGCTAAAGAGTCCTCATCACCATGGAATTTTCAGAATCTCTGAATTTTAGTCATCGGGTTTCACTTTACAGATAAAGCTGCTTCTTTCCTTTCCCCCTTTCTAAAACAGGTGGTAGAAGGTTTTGCTCAAGATGTGTAGTATTTGGGCAACTCCAAAAATAGGCTTGCATCCTCTGAATTCCTGTCCCGATATTCTAATTAAAAGAAATTAATGTCATCTTTGCTTCTGTGTTGTGAAATACATAGAAAAGTGTAATATATGTTAGGTTAGCAGCGGGTTGTTTTGACCTGCTAAATGAAGAAGCACATATATTAATTTCATCTCTTAGCACAGATGGTGATTCTGTTAGGAGATGAGGGAAAGAAAATGGCAAATAGAACCAAGATGTTTATCTTAGTGATTCAGAATAAACAAACTATCAGCCCCACAAAGCATCTTTCAGAAAGGAACATCTTCTGTTACTATTTCTATTAATCTAGAAGTCATTTAGCTCAATAAGCTGCATTATGAAAGGGGGCATGTACATGCTCAAGCTCTTGTTTCTCCCAAGACTTTTCCATCAGCACTGTTGCTCCTCTGTGTACATGCTACTGGCTTCCCTTAGTGGCCTAGTTTTTTACATCTGTTTCCATTTTCCTGCTCATTGCTAAGTCTCCCTCTGAAGAAAGTTTGTTCTTTTCACTGATGGTTATTTGGTGTTTAGTATTTGGGGTGACTCTCTCGACTGAAAATAATGAATGCCTTTCTTCCCCTTATTGACCATGTTTTGCTGTTTCAGTACAAAGCAAGTCATAGCTGATGACTGCTGTGGTTCTTAGCAGACAGAGGTGGCAGAAAGTGGCTTGCTCCTCCTGTTTCAGAAGAGCAGCCCAGGGAAGGGGGTCCTCTGATCTTCAAATCTGTAGTCTCGGTGAGTCACTCACAGCACCCAGGTCTTAAAATGCTCACCTTGACTTGCTGCTACACACTTTTGACAGTGAACCATAAATATTTAGTCACTGTTGCAAAGCCAGGCACAGACACCAGATGAGAGGGAAAAAAAAAAAAAAAAAAAAAAGGCAAGCGCCTACAAATTTTGTGATTCTGTGAACACGCCATGTCTTCTTTCTTCTGGCAGTAATGTCTTGCAGCCTGACAGAGAAACAGCTGAATTCTGAGTCCTTGCATGTTGATTTCCAAAGAAAAAGAAGCCATAATATGGACTCTTATTCTAAATATGAAGCATCTGATTTACAAAGAATTGTCCAAAAACGAGGCCTGTCACAGATTTTGGAACAGGGATTCCCTTTCCCAAAGATGTTGATCTCCTGTGCCCCAGCCCTTGAACTACGAGGCAACTCTGCACTAGCATCTTGCTTGATGCATCTAAAATCCTAATATGTCCAGGAAATAGATTGTCCTGAGGCTGGTCCATTTATTAGTCTTCAGAAGGAAAAAGGATAACCTGATGAGCCACTAAATAACCTGTTGTACATGTGCACAGGACAGTACCTCTCCTGCCTCCAACCTATCCAGCTGCAGCAGAAAGTTGCCAACACTAAGGATAATTGTTCCTAAAAGGGTGATTTTCTTCAAGATAATGTATATGAGGGTAGGACAACTTGTTAGAGCAGAACAAGTGACTACATGGAGTCAAAGGCTGGGGATATTTGTTTATGTAACCTTAGTCTGCTTCTGATAGAAGGCAGAAAGAAAGGAATTATTGGCTCTAGAGTTCAGTAATAGAGATGAAATTGCCTGCAACTCTGGGAGAACATCAGGCAGTCATCATGTCTCCCAAACATTTGTGCTTTAAGCTTTCAGAGAGCTGGATGATGCTGTGCTGTGTCATGTCTGGGGTTCCCAACTGCCATTGAAGGCCAAGAGCTCTCCTACCATTGGTGAGCAGGTAAACAAGTATGTTGAGCTGTAGTGAAGTCAAACGTGGGCCTCATTTTTCACATCTCACAGAACCACAAGGGAATGTCATGGGTAGGAGAGGCTGTCTGATAACACCCACCACGGAAGCATGGGGGTGGACAAAGGAAATTTCCTTGTCAGCTTGTGAATGTGATAAAGAGTGCAAACAGGCAGGCATGCAAACACTAGCTACTGAGTAAAGCACAGTTATCCTCAGTCTGTGAACTATATCAGCCCAGGCGGTGACTGCCTCTAGCACACCAAGCTTGTCATCTTTCATTTTAGGTTTGTCTTTCTCTTCTCCTCATGACCTTGCATAAACCTCTTAGTTGTTTCTAATTAAAAACAGGCATGGGGGGTGTGTGTGTGTGAGGAATTTATCCTGTTGTTTTTTTTTTAACTTAGACCAGTTACAAAGCTCACATAAGGCTCTCCTGCAAGGAAAGGATGCAGAAGGTCCTGGACTGTCCTCTTCTCCCTTTTGGAGCCCTTTTTTGACTATCACCTGATCCTGTTGGAGCAAAGATGACATCACTTTCCAAAACTCCTCCAAGTTCCTAGATCCCTGCCATGCAGAGAGTTCAAATATCCCAGCATTTTCACCATGCCCTAAAGATGCTCCCAGGGCCATGGAAGAAACGCAGAGCTCAGACAAATATTCACACCCCAGCACAGCAGGAAAGTGAGGTAATCTGTGCTTTTCCTGCTACAGAGTTATTGAAGTTAGCCAGGTGAAACAGCTATGCTTCGTTGAGAAATACGGTATATGGGCTTAAGCACGTGGGAAGTACAAGAAAAGGGGGTGTGTAGGCAGTGCTAAACATGTTTCTGTCCAGAGTAAACCTACCTGTCAAGCTAAAATGGATGAAGTACAACAGACAAACTTAAGATGATGAAAGGGAATCCAGTGCAGTGAATACAGCTAATTCTCACTGTATGATTTAAACTAAACAGATTGCTTTTTTGTTTTATTAAAAAAAAAAAAAAAAAAAAAAATTGCCAAGCAGTGATGAGCAACAAAAGCAAAAAGGCATGTGCAGTTTTTCATTCTTCTCTCCTACTAATTTTTTTTCCCAAATCTCCTCTTGGGAATGCACTGGTCCTGTAGCCAACCCACAGTTTTTACCCTCTCAGAACTATCTTGATCTGCTAACGGAAACTGAACACAGACAACATAAAACCAAAAATGCATATATACATATAAATGTGTGTGCACACATATATATACACACCTACTGTATTTAAGCCTTCACTTGCTGCCTTTGGATGCTTACTGGCATGGAACATGAATAGAATGAGAGCATTCAAAGGCAACAAGTGAATATTTCAAGACAGTAAATTCTTTATTGCTCCTCTCCTTCTTTCTCCACAGATAATGGTGAAATTGGAAGTGTTTGCAGGTTTGCAGTCAAGGGCCCCAAGCCTTGGACTGGAGCAGGGAGCACCTCAACTCCTGAGGTGCCAATAAACAGAAAGGATAATGTAATTTAAGTAATGATTTACACCCCCCACCCCCAATCCCACCTTCCCAGATTTCCTTCATTAAATTTTTTTTTTAGCAAATGCTCCTGACCCAAGGGTGATAATTGAGAAATAGCATTTTTAAACTAATTTAACAAAAATACTGTAATAAAAAAATGTAGAAAAGGAAATGGACATTCCAGTTAAAGGGAAAATGTGAGTCAGTAACTGTATGAGTTCCAGCAATTGTTTTTTAAATCCAGCTGTAACATGGAGCAAGGGTCAACAGAAGAGGAATCTGGTAGGGCAAATAGTTGCTTCCACCTCTGGAACAAGAATTTGTGGGTATTTTCAGAGTGGGAGACTGGATTTAGTGAACTTGTAAGCCATGGTATTTGGATGTATCTTCCAACAGTGTAATCAAGAAGCAAATCAGTAGCCTTACACTGTAGAAAAAGCACTGGTCTCATTTAACTTAAAATGATGAGTGAGGAGGGGAAAGGCAAGACTCTCTCGAAGGATGTTTTGCATACTTTTATTAAAAATCCTGTCTCAGTGAAGTGATTTAATTGTTTCTGTATAAACTTTGCTTTTACATAGCACAGCCTGTATCTTAATAGTGAAGGGATGCTTGTGTGGACCACCAGTTTCCTCTTCACAGTCAGAGTGTTTCTACAGAAAGTGCATTGATTGCATGGTAAGTAATGTTAAATGCTTAGCAATCAAACATGACATTGGAGTTCCAGAGGCTGTGACTCTTGGAGGACTACCAGTAATATAGAGACCATGTATGGGTGGTACATCACCGTTTGAAAATCACCCTTCCATCTCCAGCCCTCAAACAACTTGGAAGATGTGGAGGAAAGTAGCAATGTGACCTTTATAAATAGCTGAGTTATGCTTGCTTTTTTTTTTTTTTAATTCTTGTGGCTTGGATATGGAGAAGCATACACAGTCTGTGTGACTTTGAAAACTTCAACGGAAATGAAACAGGAAGCCAGATCCTTTCACAGCTTGTTGATCTGTGAAGACGAGCTGAGTCTGTAGAGACTTGTTTTCTACCCCCAGCAAAAGAAGTCAGAAGAGAGAAATCCAGTCAGGGAGATACTCTGGAGAAGAGATGCAGAGGCAACATGACAGAAAGGCGAGTAAGAACAGAGACCAGTTCACCAAGCAAGAAAAACAAAGCAGAATTAACCACTCAAAGAGAAGTGTTGGTAAGTTCATAGACTTGTATTCTAAATTTTGGCATCTCACCAAGCTGGAGATCAGCTTTAGAAAGCTCCTGTGCTCACAGCTGTGTGGGCACAACTTTTACCTGTGCATTGGATATACCTGACCTGGGTAGTAGTAATAAATGATGATAAACAAGGAAATGGTGCCTGACTGTTAATAATGGACTTGAAAAACAGAAAGGTGAAGCTCCCACCAGTTTTCTGCACCTAGGTTTCCTGCTTTTACTTGGTTGGATGCTGTTGCCTTTGTCTCAGCAAACCCTTTTAGCATTCCTTTAGAATTGTTTGCATTCTTTGGGCTGTGGTTATAATGCTGCCGCTCACCTGCAGATGGGAGCAAGAACACAACAGTTGCTTCTGCTGGTAATTTGTAGGTTTAGACACAGATGGTTACGATGTTTTCACACTCACCTAGCACAGCTTTCAGTATAAGCTTTTGCTGTAATTGATATATGGGTACAAGTGGAGGGAGGTAGTCAAAGCCATGCCTGCATCTTGGAGATGCCATGAACTTCACAAAAACCTGGAGGGTCATGTTATAGGCCAGTTCAAAATGCTCCTTTAGAGGAAGGAAATATCATAAATAATCCTAAGCAGTATAATTTTTTCCACCAGCACATAGTCTAAGTATCACAAACATGTGCAAAATGCCATGATCAGAAAGTCTGGAGGAAGAGAATTAAAACTTAGGCTGCTTCCAGTCTGAGCTCCCTTGTCCCCAAGAGCTGCTGCCTACCTGGAGGTGAAGCAGGGGAGGGGAGGCTTGACTTCTGCAGAAACACGTTGAATAAACATTTAAGTAAAGCCTTTTCTATTGCCTCACATTGTTTTCCAAGATACTTCAGGGAAGTTCACACTTTCTGAAGCTTTCTGAACCCTCATGGCAGAATGTTTCCCCTTCTGCACAGTCTGTAACAGACACTGCCTTCCAGTTAACTGCTGCTACTCCCCTTTTTGCAGTTGATCCTGGTTCAGATCTAGACCTTGCTTGCTCCCCTTAGGATTATCCTAAATCATACTCAGCTGACAGGAATGTCATACCCAGACCAGTCCACACAGAGTACAGGAGGCCTGTATGTTACCTGGCTCAGTTCCAGCAGAGCTGTCTGCATCCAAGGCTCAGGAGGAGCTTGCAGAGGAGGGAGGCAGGTAGAGGCTGTCCCATCTCGGTGACTTGCAAGGGAGAAAGACAACATTCTCCTGTCAAAAGCCCACAAATGGGAAAAGGCAGTAGACAGATAACTCAAGTGGCTTGGGGAAGAGGTCCAGAAAGAGTTTAAGTAAGAAAAAAAGGCACAGGGGTAGTGTTAGTTAAAAAAAAAAATCTCAAGAGGTTTCAAGGAAGTGATCACAGATTGACTAATTGCCCCAGCACTTATTCCGTGCACAAGTAGAGGGGCCCAGGCTATTCTCTAGGTTGCACTGAAGTGCTGAATAAATGCCCAAGAAGAGAGCAGAGAGCTGGGAAGTGGGTAGGACTCACTGATATGGGGGTTGATCTGCAGTGTTTATATTATGTGTGTATCTCATGTCTAATGAGTCAGCAACCAGATAAACATTAACTTTCAGGCCTGTCTGCACAAAGAAATCACCTATTCACACAGGTTAGAGAGGGCAGAAAGAGGTAAATTTGGACTTGGCTGGAACTCTAAACCATCCAGCTGCACTGACACTGGCCTGGCCAAGGTGAGAAGGACGTTGGTAGGGAAGCTGAAGCATGGGATAGCTGCAGGCAAGACATGGCTCAGAAAGAAACCCCAGGTACCATGGAGCCTTCGCAGGCAGATGCCACGTGAACTATATCCTAACAGCATCTCTCTCAGCTGCACCTCCTGACACCAGTGACAGTAAACCACAAACTGCAAATCCAAGCAGAAAGCACCAGGTAGCTGATGCTGCAGAGAGGTAGTGAGATAGCACTGAGAACACTTTTTTTCCAGAACAGATTTTTTGATGGAGCAGCACACAGTGCTACACAACTGACAGCCTTTGGCCTCTTAAATCAACTATTTACTTCTGCTATTTTTAGCTGGTTTTTAAGCCTAGATTTTCTTTCACTTGGGTAAGTGTGTTCATGGCTTTCTGCAACTGCACCTAAGTGACCGCTTGGCACACTGCTACTTAACACGTTTTGTCTGTTTTGTTCCTTGCCAGATTAACTGAGATGAATGGATAAACAATCTGATATTCATTCCAGGAAGTATCAATCTCTTTGCTGTTTCAGGAAAAGTGTTGATTTTCTATCTCCAACCATTTTCTTATGATATTTTAGGAAAAAAAACCAAAACAAACCAAACAACTTACCCTGTAAATTCATGTCAGCTTCATACTGGAGCAAATTGCTGGTAACTCTGTAGATTTAAGTCTGTGTCACTTGTTCAGACCATTACAATTCCCTTCTGTTTTTCCTGCAGAATCCCTAGGGAGATAGAAGAAAATTGTTCTTTAATGTGTAACCAAAAAGATATTACACCAGGCTATGCAATTCTCTATGTACAGCTTGGGACAAATTACACCGAAAATAGTGCTATAAGGAAAGGTACCCGGCAAGGGTGAATTTCTGGATGAATGCGCTTCCTCCAGTTAATGAGGGAATTAGTGAGGAAATCAACAATTAACAACAGGGAAAAAAAACCCTCCCATTTTCAAGTCAGTAAGTTGTGTTTACGTTTCATGGCCAGATTTCTGACAGATGGTGATGATGTTGGTCTCCATTAAAGGAAATGCTGCAATAAAATGTAAACGAACGTAGTGTGACACCAAAGTGCAAATTACATCTAATGCACGGAGGAGTTGCAGGGACTGTCGGGGAAAGGGGAGAACTCCATTCGTTTCTGCAGCTGAAGACAGGCCGGAGAGATGGTGACAAGGGTTTGCCTTCCTCCCCGAAACGGGATCCGCGACCACCCCACCGCCTGGGTGACCCCTCGGTTTCCGGAGGCGGAGGGGAGGTCTCCGCCTTTCTCACCACCCTGCGAAACGAAAACCACCCCCCCCCGCCGGTGCCGGGGCGGGAACGGAGCGGGGCACCGCTGGGGGCCGGGCGGGGGTGGCGGCCTGGCGGGATCCCCGCCCCGGGGGCCGCTCCGGGCGGTGCCGACGTTGCGTTTGTAGCCGGGGTTTGATCCCCGCGTAGGCGCAGGCGGCGGAGCGGGTGAGGAGCGGCGGGGACTGGGGGGCGTCGGTAGGGTTCCTGCCGTCGCGGCGAGGCTGGGGGTTTATTTCTTGCTGCCTTTTTTTTTTATTATTATTTTTTTATTATTTTATT
>JANHGN010001046.1:0-41908 GCA_024605025.1 Megaceryle maxima | reverse complement strand
AAAGAGATTCTGATGAGAAAATAACAGAAACCATGATGTGTGACTTCTTCTGCTTTAAGAAAGAAGAACATTAGTATTCTACTAATAGATAAAATGTCACCAGAAAGTTCACCTTTCTTCATAATACTGTAATTAGTATTTCACATACTATAATTTTACTCTTGATGAGATAAGCACTTTCTGAGGAAATTTCAATATCTATATTGCTAGTGCTAGCAAAAAAGCAATTTAAAATGACAAATTTTAATACCTAATGGCGGTCCAAACCTTTTGATATAGTGGCATGAATATAAAATATTTTAGGTACCTTCAAGGTTTTAGTGACTTTATAGCACTGCAAACAGGCCATGCTCAGCCCTTCCTCTATTTTCCCTATTTCTTTTTTGTCAAAGTCATCTTTCTGCATGGCTCAGCTTTGCAGAAAAACTCTATTTTCTCTGCCCTATTCTGAAAGACTGAGTTACAGTTTTGTTCTGATGTAAAGAAATCTGAGAACACTACTCAGAGATCCCTTTCATCGGCAGATGTCAACTGAGCAGAAAGAAAAGGCTACAGAAAATCTTCAAAAATCCAGGGTGCCTATTTGTGTAAGAAGTTACATCCAAAGACAGTATGACATATTTCCTCTTATCTTGTTGACATGCAGGGACTTGTTTCTGTAATTCCTAGACATGCTAATTCTGCGACTAAATACCAGCTTATAATGACTGAACTGTGCCCCAAAGCATTTTTAAAGAACTAGGTTTACTTTGATACTGTACAAGGCCTAATTAAGTTTCCAGAAATTAAAAAAAAAAAAAGGTAAAAACCAAAACAAAACACACAGAAAACAAACAAACAACAAACCCAAAACAAACCAACAAACAACAACAACAAAAAAACCAGACAAAACCAACCAAACAAAACCCACAAAAAACCAAAACAAACAACCCCCCCCACACAAAAACAAACAAGCAAACAAAAAACCCAAGAGAGACAGAGAACTATTATAATATATATTTTTAAACATACTGGAGATCAGAAAAGTATTATTAGTTCACCTTTGATAATCTGTTTTAGCTTGACCTGAGACAAACTTCTGGGATGTTTGTCCTAATCAAGTGGAGCTAGCTGCTTTCTGACTGAGAGTATTATGAAATTCATCATTAGTACAAAGCCAAACCCCAAAGATAACAGGTTAACCTACATGACTCAAAGGCAAAATGCATTCTTGTTTTGTCACAATGAAGATATCTTCTCAAACTTTAGAGTACTGGGGTGGTAAATCTCAGATCTTTGCTCTTGTGAAATACAAAACAGAGACACTTTCCTGCTGGCTAGGCATATAAACTGTATTTTTCAATGGAACGTGCAATATTTTTCTCTTAATGCACTTCATCAACACCTTCCAAACTCAATGAGGGGCACTGGGTGGCAAAGGGCTTCTCTACAGGGATGCAGTGGGGACAACTGCCCCATACTTTGCTCT
Source organism: Megaceryle maxima (assembly GCA_024605025.1). Taxonomy (NCBI): domain Eukaryota; kingdom Metazoa; phylum Chordata; class Aves; order Coraciiformes; family Cerylidae; genus Megaceryle; species Megaceryle maxima. The sequence continues at coordinate 40,440 of JANHGN010001046.1, read as the reverse complement.
GAAAATAGGACTCAGTTCCCACCACTTTAAGAGCAAGCTCATTAATTTTCCATGTGAGCCTTTGCATGGATACCAGTGTCCACTTGTGGGGAGCAATGCCTTAGGGTCACGGAGTGATAATCCACTGAACTGGTCACATGTGGGTTGTACAACATGAGTAAGAGGTCCTACAGTGCTGAGAGATCCAAGAAACTTAGTGAATCAAATCTTGTTACTAGTGTAGCCAAGAGGAAGTTCTTCAGCTGGCTTCAGTGAAACCAACACATACTATATTTTTTTTGCTCAGTTCACCTGAAAATTGAAGCAGAAAATTAGTCATCCTTCTTGGCTAAAACTGGCCCTTAATTTTTGCCAAAAATGTTATTGAAAAAATAGTTTTAGAGCTATTTAAAGTCTTTGTGAATTCATTAAATACTTTATTAATAGATACAGGTGATAAAAAGGTAGCCATTTCAAAAATATGTTACTTTGGAATTCAAAAAGGTTATATTTATTTTAAAGAAAGAAAAACTTCTAAAAAGGGTCCAAAATATCCTCAAAATCCACAATGCATATGGTCAATCAGGTATGAAATTACTGAAGTTTTCTTCATTCACCAAAACAAACAAAAAAACATTGTCGAAACCTCAGAGATGTACACTGTAATGGGATTCCCAAAACCAATTTATTAACAAATGAGAAAAAAAAAAAAAAAAGTTACTAGCATGTCTTTACCCAAAGCTTTTATATGATCAGCTGTGTCACAGATATTCACAGAGAACAGTTCTGCTATTAAGACACATTAACTAGTGTCTATTAAAACCGTAATGTAGACAAAGCATTTATATTCCCCTTAGGAGAATCAGAATTTTTCCAGAGGTCAGAAAAAATCTGTCCAAATAAAAATGTTATGTAAGAATGTGTCTATGTCTCCAAGAGCTGCTTTGCTTTGAGTTTAATTCCCATAACTGCCTAAATGCTCTAGCAATCACCTGTAAAAATCTATTGCAGGGTAAACTCAAGTTATGTTGGTTCACTCCTTGTTTAAAATGTACCAGCAGGATCCCTCTCTGGCAGGAAATGCAATTTAAGAGCATTTTTCCTGGGCTGCCAATTGGAGACATACTTGGAAAGATGGGAGCATGGGGAGGAATTACTATTTAACGGACATTTCACTGTGGTCACCTGTTGGTACTAGATTGGCTAAATCAAACATCAGAGGGGAATTAAAGGGTACTATTTAAAGGCATTTTTACTCCCTGCCTGGTGAAACAGAAATAGCCATTGCTGAGCTGTCTCTAAAAGGTAGGTGGAGTAAAAAGGATTTTTAAGTAGGGTAATTTCTCAGCAACTAAATCCATGCTCTCCACCAATATTTCAGGCTATTTTTCTTTTTTTATAAGAAAGTGTTGGTGTAAAATACTTTCTACAGTTATTACCTTTTATGTATTTTTAAATAATTAACTAGAATTAGTATTTTAAATTTACTGAGGTATATATAGATGTGTGGATGTATACTGGGATACACAAATGTAGATGTAGGGAGGCCAGTTAAGCCTAGCATACTAATTGTTCCATGTAAAGCTTAATGCAAAAAGCCAGGATTAATCATAAATTTGAAGCCTTTCATTATGCCCTGATTGTGATAATGTGGAGTCACATGTGTTTAAGCTCTAGCACTGATAGCTTGCTTACCTGCCTTGCTGTAGAGTTGGTGCTCTAGAGATCATTGTTAAAAGAAACAAAAAAATACTTACTTATGGGAATACCTCAGCATTTTGAATTCCTTGACATTGTCTAGGCAGATCTAGTTTTAAATTGTTTATCAGTGGATTCAGCTATGCACTGTTTACTGTTTGCCTACTTGGCAAAGTTTTCTTCCTTAATTATACAGCTTCATGTATATGCCATATTGTCCCAGCTAAAGCAAAACAGTCCCCTCAGTGTGCTCTTAGTTGTCTGAAACTATATATCATTCTTTTTTTCTTGCTAACAGTAAGGGTGGTATAAGCCAGCAGTATAACTAGACAGAAAAGTATTGTGCTTTTTCACAGCAGTGCAAAGACTCTGCAAGAAGGATCTTATTAAACAACTTTTAAATAGTAAATGCATCCTAGGCTCTCTGCTAGGACAGCACAAGGCAGAAAGGCTGATGGCCTGTATTAATTGGAGTTCCTGGATGACTCTTCTGGCAGATTTCTGGGGATTAGAGACCAGTGTGGTAGAAAGACTGGGAGACTGTTGCTCTAGGACTGTGAGGAGTTCCAGAGAGAGAAGAAGTGGAGCAAAAAAAGAACATCAAATGCCAGCCCAACTCAGTCTGTACAACTCTCATCCCAGTCTTGATATGGAAATAGGAATATATGTATAAAATGTTCTTAACTGCAGTCCTCTCTGGACTCTTCCTTCCTTATTTTCATTGCATTGAAACTGAAGGTAAGAAGTAATTACAAGGACTGAATCCTCTAGTCAAGTTTAGGAAAAGCTACACATAACCCAGACTTCAAATGCTAATTGCTACCCTCAGCCTGAAGTCACACACACAAAAAAAAAAAGAAGTCCAGGAAGGATAAAACTTCAATTTCAAAATAGGAAGTAATTTTTAAATGTTAATTTGTTGGTGATTTTTATTGATGCAAACCCACCTATAATGGTGGCCTTACTATAGATACCTACATGTAAATACATGCCAAATAGAAACATGTGGCATGCCAAGTATGCAAAAATAGCATCTTATTACCACTGGAGAACATCACATCTCCTGCATCGTGAGAATATTGTCTGTGTCTGTGACGTGCATAAACTTGCACTGTTACTTTTGCATTAAAAGAAAAATAAGGTGACAAAAAGAAAAATACATAACAAAGACATAATTTTAGTAACTTCTTGACAAGCACTTAATGTCTTCCAGTCAAGCAAGAACAGTAAAATGTTAGTTGCTTTTTAAACTATTATTCCAATAAAAAGTAATTATAGTGATTAATTGCATAATGATTACTGTAATTACAGCCTATTCTTAGTTGATTAAGAAAGACAGAAGCAGCTCACAGAAAGCTTTCCACTAAAACTATCTGTGTTTATTTTATTTGCCCTTCACTAATTTTTCTTTAATAGTTTGTTACTATTAAATTTTTTCATGCTTTTTAACTGAGTACTTCTGCATCACTAGAAAATTTTGAAAGGATTTAAATGTAATTTAAAATATAATTTTTAATATAATACATCAAAAAGATGTGTGATCTCTCTAAAGAGATAATAGTGGGGTAACAGAAGTGGCATTTTATTCAGGGAGGTCGACTATCTGGGGGCGGGAATGGTTGGACTATATAATCTCTGGAGGTGTCTTCCAACTCCAGTGTTTCTGTGATCCTGTGAAATGTTGGATGCTAGGGAAAACCTTCATATTTCCATCATCTTGGATGGAGTTGTCATAAGTGACACCATTTAAGACTGCTCTGTCATGTTTTTCTTCCTCACAGTCCATTGGGACGTTGACTTTTTCATTAATTTGGTGTGTAATGAGATCAAATACTATGACAATGTTACAAAACACTAAATAGAAAGGTTGAGTGATGGACAGAGATCTCATAATATTATCTACCTTTGACTTTTACTAGGAAATTGGATGAAGAAAGCAGCTAATAGGCAAAACAGTTGCTTCAGTTAAAATTTGTCAACTGCAAGAAGGCTAAATAATACTTAAGTCCTATCCATGAGCTTATTGTTGCTACACTCCTATGCTGATTGTGCATGAGATTTTGGGGGTATGGAAGTACAGAATGAGGATGTGTTCCAAGGATTAATGGATGGTGTGTCTGAAAGCCTTTGTGGCAAGTATCTTAAAAAGGCTGGAGATGCAAAAGAGAGAAGGACCTATGATAAAAGAGGAACATAATTCCTGGAAGGGAGTCAACTCATTCCTCAGTGCAATTTAACAACATGAAATTGACTCTGTCAAAGCCCTACTAAGCTGAGCATGCTGCTCAGATGCAGCATCAGCAACACAGCAAGATCCTCTGTGAAACTGTCTGAAGATCTTCCCCTAAGATCATCTAAGTCCTTAACAACCACTACATGAACTCACCTCTCCTAAGTCTTATCCCAACCCTTCAGCAGTGTCAAATATTTTGTCTTGAACTTCATCATCTTGAAGCTATCAGGCTTTCTCCAACTTTTGTTATACTGACTACAGACAAGAATACTGAAGTCTGTTCAGCTAAATTTTAATGCACACGATAACTATGAAAAAGGGAAAACGCTTTGTTCTGTATAATTCCTCCACCTGGTGGCCAGGTCAGGAATTTGGCTAGTCCAGGTACTGGACACAGGGCAGGACAGTCTTACTTGCCCATCTCACTTAAGATGCTATTTGCCATTAGACTGGGCAACAAAGTAAATCTTAAAAGGTTATTACTCACCTGTGGGCCAGACCTTTTGATTCTGTACTGGACAAGTAACCCCCATTTAGCCAGGTACGTGCTTTACAAATCCAGAATATCAATCATCATCTTCCAGAAATGCTTTATCTTTTGTCTCCCCCTCAAACCCTGAAAATAATGTGGTTTTATTTAAAAAGTGAAACCATTGGTAAAAAGGGACCAGTTGTGAAAAATGTCACATTTCAGCTTTAAGAAAAATATGTCATGGTTTGCAATTATCAAAATGCCTTGTTTTGACATTTGAAATGAAAATAAAAGAAACTTTGAAAGGTCACTATCAAACCAAAATGCTTACAAATTTTTAAATGAATTCTTGATTTATTCCAACGGGCTCTTTCTGTTTGTTTGTTCGGTGTGTGGTTTGTTGTGGTTTGGGGTTTTTTTTGGTTTGGTTTGGTTTGGAGGTTTTTTGTTTGTTTTTTTGTTTGTTTGTTTTTCATTTCTTTGTTTTTCATGCTTTCAGTTTCTTGTCTGTGTTCACAGGCAGATAACAAAAGTGGCACCTACTTTCACTGTTGCCAAATTGCCTCTGTCCAACTAGGAATAATGGTATTTCCATTGTGGTCACTCTCTCTAAGGTTACAAATAAATGAAAAAATACAGCTTGTGATTTCATAAGATCATGTTTAATTGTCTATATTGGAAAATATCTTTAAGATCATTGAGTCCAACTGTTCCCCCAGCACTGCAGGAGTAATTTAAATCTTAACATCCAGAAACTAAGGCAAAATAGTTGGAAACTATGGGGAGTTTCTGAATGAAGACAGAAGTCTTTGAAGAAGTCAAGGTTAAATTGCATCTGAAAAGCACTAAATTCAAAAATTTCCAAAAGAAATCGATTATCTTTCAAGCCATAGTAAGAATCTTCACAAAGACAGCAAACAGGGATGCTCCACTAATGAAAAGATAAACAAGAACTGCACAGGGAGTCTTGTACGTGCTGTGACAGCCTTTTTATTCTGAATGTGCAAAATATGAGAGGAGGTACAGTGTGGTCATAGAAGAGGGTGAGTACCATCACCACTTCCGACTAGTAGAATTATGTTTTAAAAAGCACAAAGGAAAATTCTCACTCCTAAGTCACAGACAGTGGACACAAGTAGTCAGTCTAGATGCTCTTACTGTTAGATCTGATCCTAATACCTATTATGGAAATATTATGGTTATATTCCTTTCATTATTCTGTCACTTTTGCTTCTAAAATTTTTTCATCATTCAAATCTTGCTTTGCAGATACTTTTGCTTTCTTTATCTCCTGTTTTTCAACTCCTTCCTTTCATTCCTGAGAAGTATTAGCATTACATGCTATTTTTCTCAGCTATTGTGAAAGATCTGTTAAGGGACAACTGAATGCATTTTAAGCTAACTTGTAAAGGTATATGCAAATGTCTGTATGCCTAGGCTCGTTTGTTGTTGGGGATTTTGTGCTTCTGGATTTGTTTTTTTAAGGTGTGAAAATTCATACTTAAATTGATATTTTAAAAAATCTTTCTTGAACTCTCCAACTGATCTTTATTTATGTAGATAATGAATTTAGTCTTCTGTATGCATTCTCATAAGGTTATTCTTAAGCATCTGCTTACACTAACATGTCAAGCACTTTCTTCTCAAAATATCTTAATCTTCAAACTGAATAAATTTAATGAATCAAGGATGCATGGATTGTAAAGTAAAATTCAAAGAATGGTCAAATCCATCAAAAAAGTACACAATTTTATTTCCATTTTAAAAGTATCTATATTTTTTCAGTGTCTGTGAAGACAAATAGTGTCATTTGCAATCTGCTGTGATTAAAAGATACAGATTATTGCAACAAACTCTTCACAGCAGAGTATATACAATAATAAATGATTAAACAATGTCATAAATATTTAAAGTATTGAAATTTCCATTGTTGCAACAAATAAAATTTTTCTTTTATTTATTTTTTTGAGATTTCTCTTTTAACATTATGTCAGAGTTCCAGTTAATTAGTTTTTCCTCAGCTTTTAATAATTTCTTCAAGGTAATTGTGGGTAATTTATTCGTACTGGTCCAAAGCTTTCCTTTATCTTTTTGTGTCATAGAGAAAGAAGGGATCACAGTCTCCAGTGATGTGGCTAGTGATCTCCATAGTGGGTGTTTTCATGACTGATTTGTTTTTGACTAGTGGTTGTTTAGTCCATGTGCTTTTCTTGCAGAGAAAAGGAAGCTCCATGGGAAACAGGCATTATCTTCTGATTGGCAGACTCTAAACATTCCTGCAGGCACAAATTTGTTATATCTTTGTTATACAAGTAAAGAAGGAGGAAGAAGAGACACACAGATTATTGCTCAATATGCTAAATCAAGTAGGCGTGGTACCTAAGGGCTGAAAATATTATTCAAATCCTCACCACCAAAATCCTTTAAATCTGTTAAATTAAGTATACGTCCTCTATTTTTGGCTTCCCACTAATAGAGTTCACAAGATCAAACCAATACCATACATCCATTTTACAAGGGGAAACACAGTTTTGGAAATCTAGATTTTGAAATAACAGTTTAACTGCAGGATAGTTACTGTTGTTCTGAACTGAGACAGGTCACAGTCAAAACATTCATAACTCTGACGTGTTCAGGTTCAAAACCTACTTTTATTTCAGCTTTGAAATGTGCATGAAGAAACTTGTGAATTTGACTATTCTTGCAAATACATGGGGCACAGCAATGGAAATTTTATATTGATAGTATCTTTGGTGTTATGACTTCTGTGTCAGTCCCTGAGAAGTTAATGAAGTTTCCATGATTCAAGTTTGAAATGCAACATGAGGAGCACTAAGATTTTAAACATCATTAATTGTGAATTTAGACATCCAGTTCAGATTGGTGCCCAGTCTTAATGACATATTAATCTAAGGCATTTCTTTCTCTCCAAATAAGCACCTCTTAATCTCTTTTCTAATTAAAATGAAGAGTATCATCTGAGTACCATTTAAACTTCACCAGCACTTATTTGTACTAGACACAATTTCACCAAATGGCTTCCAGTGGCTGCAAATGGATTTGATTTCTCAGTTCCAGACTTGTTTCTACATCAAAGCATTGTGTTTGTAACAGCCTGTCTGTTTTTAATGTCTATTTAGTTTAGTTTATTTCTGCTAATTACTGTTCAGCTACCAGTAGGCTTAAGAAGAAGCATGCCTATGGAACCATCCTGTCAATAATGAGAAAAAATACCTTGTTAAGAATGTCCCCTTCTTAGTAGACTCAATAATTGACATTGAAAACTGAAGTCAAATGCAATTTATAATCCAAGTCACAACAGAGAGATAGGATTTTATTTTGTTCAGGTGAATGTGTAATAAAAAGAAACTTGTTATGTTGTAACAAAGAAGGGAATTGTGTTGTAGCAAGGAAAAGACCTTCAGAAATAAAGATCCAGTTTTTCACACAGCTGCTTTGGACAAATATAATTTGCTAATCCCCAGATTAATCCCCAAATTCTGAATGAACCTTTTCCCCAAGTACCAGAAATCATTAGCCAGATAAAAATCTTTGCCTCCCTCATTTTATGATCTGCAATGGCATTTGTTTAAATATAAAATGATGAAATAGTAAAGTGAAAAGCTAGGCTTGAACTAGCCCAAAGGAAACAGCTAAATTTAATTAGAAATCCTTCAATATATAAAGTGGATCTAGGTAGTGGATAAATTTTCTTTAGAAAATACAATGTCATATCAGTACTAAGAAAGAAAGTATAGAAGTTTATAATCTGTATCCTATGATGCTTCAAGACTAGAAGCAACAGGAGTATTCAAGCTTTTCACATGAACAATAGTCTGGGTCAACATAATAGAACCACTGGATATTTCTGCTACATACTTTAAAAAGGAAAAAGACTATCAATTACCTCAGTTGCCTTGTTTATAACAACAGCTACAGAGAAGCATAACTGTTTTTTAGAAGGAACATGAAGCCTGTACATGTACTCACCCTCACAGTTGTCCTCACTACTGGATGTACACAAACTGCAGATGGACATTAATAATTAAAAGTGAGTGCGCACAATGCTGGCAAACAAGCACAGGAATTGTACATTAGAAACAGGCCTATTCTGCAGACCACAGACATTGCTATGTCCCTTAAAGTCATTACACATGTTCCCATTACATTTACTTAGAGTGTTGTTCAGTACAGAGAGATTAAGTGGTTATTTTTTTGTTTAGGCTATTATTAACTTAAGCACCAAGGAAATTACTGTATTTGTAATAAAAACAAATATGTGGGACTAAGGTTACTTAGCAGTAGTTGCTGGTACTGCATGGAATGTCTTAGGCACTGTACAGAGCTTGATTAAGTACTATGACCTTTCCTGAAAAGAAATAATAATGGCAAGAAAAACTGAATAAACATTTAGAATCACAACTGATTTCAGAAAGAAATCTGGCAAGTTCGTGCCAGGCTTGGGACAAGCATTAGTTTATCAATGAAAGCATTTGCAAAACTTGTTAAATAAAAAGCAGATGCAAACTGACATTGTTTTAATATCCATTTTTTACAGAGGTAATTGTAGAAGGACCAAAGCTCTTTAGATAATAAAAGGGAAGTATTTTTTAAAAAAGTTTTACAAAAAGTGCTTATTTTCAGCCAATTTCCCTCTTCTGCTTGGAGTTGCCAAACACAGAAACACTGTAACCTAGGCCTAGGTGACCATATCAACCACTGAAGTGAAAAACTTTTATACTATCTGTAGACTAAAATTTACACTGCTAGGTAATACTAGAAATCATGATATTTTACTGCTCTTGACTTTTGTATCTAAAAGATTAATGATCTGAATTGTTCTCCAGTGGCAGAACTGAATTTGTAGACTGGGACAAAGCACTGCAGAGATGCTAAAGTTCATTCTGAATTTACAATGACTTTTCTTATAAACAGCTGGGTTCCTGAGTGTGAGCAAAGTGCCTGCAAATGTGAGCGTAGTGCACGTAACGGAGTATAGTACTGGGGATCCCTTGACTAAATCAAACAAGGTGAGTTAGGAAGCAGAAGTTGTATCCTGATGCAATGATGAGACCAAATAATCTCTGTTGAGCTCTGAGGTCAAATAGCATATCAGGGGTACAGTAATACTGGACATCAAACAGTCTGCAGGGGCTGTACTCTATGCAGTCCTTTTTTGGGTCCTCTACCTCAGGGATTTTTTACAGGGCACTGTGTTTTGCTTCATAGCCACATCTTGAGACTAACAGCAGGTTGATGTCACTCTTTGGGAAAATGTCTTGTTTTCATGAAGACATCAGAACAGGAGTTTGGGACTTTCTATTTGCTTGTCAAAGAACTGATATCCACAAGCACAGCAAGATCTGTCAGATTCACCATGCCTCTGGCTTGAATAGTTCCAGTCCTTGTAAACCCAAACTTCTGAAGTAGAGAGATAATTGTGAGTTGCAGCTATTTTTTTTTATCCTCTCTATGCTCAGATCACTCTTGGTCTAATTTCCTGTTAGCTAAATTTTCCTTCATTAACTATTGGGCATGTTTCTGAATGTATACATTTTTCTTTTGCTTTCTTGCTGTGAAAGAAGAGAGTATTAATTGACTACATTCTTTCCTAAAACCTTACACTTACCAGATCACCTTTCCCCCTAACTTGTTTCCTCAGAATTTCAGCACATCTTGGTTTTCCGTTTTACAGAACTGTAGATTTTTTCAACTGGCAGTTCTGCAGGACAAAGTTTACTTACATAAGAAAAAAGTGGTTTCACATTAATATTTAAACTTATGGTCATGCTTAGAGACCTGAATACTGAATACCATGACTGATAGTGACTTGGTTTCATATATATTCTTTTTTACTTGCTTTTTTATTTCTCCTCCAGCCAGTGACTCCACTGTTTTATCATGCTAACTGCCTGTAGTCAAGAGCTGGATATGCGCCATTCCTTGGTGCTGCTGTTCTCTTTATATGTATACTGGGAAAGGATTCACAAGCTACTCCATCAGGTCTCCAATGCATGCAATGGAAGATCAAGATTGATGGATACAGCAGGAAAAATGTAAGAGATACCCTTTTACACACATGAACAGGCTTGCTATAATTCTTGTCTCAGACTGCCTGTAACACCCTCAGCAGATCTGTAAACTGACTCTATGATGTTGTCTGTTATCTCTTCCTGAAGCCAGAGCTGGACCACCAGAATGAGGAATAACTCGCCATAGAAGGTTTTATGTTCAAGAGAACTTTAGAGGGAAGGTATGGAAAAGAAGGAGGAGGGAGTGGGACACTGTTCCTTAAACCAAGTAAAAATAAAATAAGGTCATTATGTCAGTGAAACATATTTTTTAAACTAGCTGTTTTCAAAAGTGGGATTTTTTTTTCAGATCTGTTTTTCCAAGCATATTAAATGTCAAGTGCAAGTTTCTGTTTAAGAAATGGTTCTTTAAAAATGGCATACTAGTCACACACAGGCAGCAGTGACATATTTAGTTTCTTTCTTGACTGAGGACTCAATAAATAAATACTCTTTCCGTATATGCACTTTTAAACTTACTTTTTGAATACTGTCTGTTTTGAAAGGTTGATTAAAACTATGTTATGCTAAGGAGAATTAAAACTGCATCTTGATTTTGATGTGCAAAAAAAAAAAAAAATCATTCAAGATTTAATTTATGACAAGATAAAATTTAAAACAAATTTATAAAAAGAAAGTAGTACTGCTGTTACTGTGATCTCATGTAAAATTTCTTGCTGTGAGTAAATGAGATTACAAAATGTAGCAGAGATGATCTAATTGCTCACTGGTACTGAGGAGTGCAAGCAACCCATGTCCCACTCCATGTCTCATTTTTTCTGTCCTGCTCATTCCAGGCTTTACATTTATCTATATCTTATCCCTCATGCCCATTATGAGCTGGTTCAGCTCACAAAATCAATAGAAAGCAAATTGCAAATTGGAAAAATAAAGGTGTTTCTTTGCAAATCTGTGCAAGCTTAATTTAGATTATGATGCTCATATTACAAGACGGAAAGCTAAGGACTGATATTAGATCTGAATTTTGATTCTGCAAAGGTTTTCAGAACAAAAGTCTAATATATTTCAAACACATTTTTCAACATATATCATTCCACATGAATCTGACATCCTTCTTATGCCCTCTGGAGTAACAATGACAAAGCATCCACAAATTGAGATCTCAAAGCTAGTTATGACTAGTAATAGTATATCCAGGCAGCTCTCAGTAAACAACTAAAAGATTTTTTGCTATATTCAGGATTAAATCACCTCTGATTAAGCAGGTCATCTCTGTACTAGACTGTAAAGGATGCAATTCACTCATCTTCAGCTTCAATCATTGGAAAGTTAGGAACCTTTCCTAAGGAAGTCATCTAGGTTCTCTTCTTAACTTTGCCAAATCAGCCTGTTCCAGGGTAACTGGTTTTTATAGCTGTGATGAAACATTCTCCCAATATTCCCTTTCTCTTTCCACTGTCTGTAGGGAAAATGTAGATTAGTATTTAAGTAGAAAACCTCACACAGAGACCAGAGGTCATATGAAAAGATAAAATAACAGATGACTTACACAAATGAGACTATACATCAAAATTATGTTTGCAGAAGGAATAATTGAGTCAATTCTTTTTACATAAGTATTTATGTAAAAGTCCTGCACCTGGGGTGGAGCAATCCCCAGCACAAATTCAGGATGGGTGATGAGTGGGTAGAGAGCAACCCTACAGAGAAGGACTTGGGGGTGATGGTTGATGAAGTGCTCAGCATGAACTGTCAATGTGTGCTGGCAGCCCAAAAAGCCAACTGTAACCTGGGCTGCATCAAAAAATGCGTGGCCAGCAGGTTGAGGGAGGATTCTGCCCTTCTACTCTGCTCTTGTGAGACCCCACCTGGGGTACTGAATCCAGCTCTGGAGCCCTCAGCACAAAAAGGGCATGGATTCTGTTGAAGAGGGTCCAGAGGAGGGCCACAGAGATGATCAAAGGGCTGGAACACATCTCTTGTGAGGACAGGCTGAGGGATTTGGGTCTGTTCAGTCTGGAGAAGGCTCTGGGGAGACCTTATAAGGGCCTTCCAGTACCTGAAGGGAGCCTGGAGGAAAGCTGGAGAGGGACAAGAGGGCATGTAGTCATAGGAAGAGGTGCAATGATTTCAAACTAGAGAAGGATAGATTTAGGCTAGACATTAGGAAGAAGTTCTTTACTAGGTAAGTGGTGAGACACTGGAACAGGTTGGCCAGAGAAGTTATGGATGTCTCATCTCTGGAGTGTTTAAGACCAGGCTGGATGAAGCTCTGAGCAACCTGGTATAGTGGGAGGTGCTCCTGCCCATGGCAAGGGGGTTAGAATTAGATGATCTTTAAGGTCCCTTCCAACTCAAGCCATTCTATGATTTAAAACAACAAAACACAACACTGACACAAAAAACTCCATTGGTTCCTTCATGACCTTAATGTATTTCTCTTCCTCAACAGAATTGCTACAACAGCTTATCATACTCAGTACCTCACAGGTCTCTTTGCTTTTGCCATCATAAGAAGTGGAAGACAAATGCTTCTAGGAAACTGGAATTTTAGTCAAACTAACCCCAAAAGATGGCTGATCTTTTAAACAACTGCTATTGTGGAAGAATAAGGCACTCTGTAAAAGAATCTGATCTCTGGCTGATTATGGGGGATATCAACTGTTAATATCATCAGGTTAAAGAAAACACTCTGCCCAAGAGGTGAACAAGAATCAGGATTCAGTATAGATACATGGCCTTGTATAGTTTTGTTATGCCCATTATCACTTCTGACATTCTAAAATCAGAAAAATACGGATTTAACAATTTGTTCATTGTAGTCAAAACTGAAGTTTAAAATTTCCATGACCAGCAGTGAGATTTTTACAGGATATCCTATTTGATTATCTTTGAGTTAATTTAAAGAGAATAATTATTTTGTCTCTTTAGGGATAGGAAAAAAGAGAGCTAAGAAATATAAGAAAATTTTAAAGCCTTTTCCCTTCAAATAATAAGCAAGATAAATTATTAAAAAAAAAAAAAAAAAAGGTGAATAAGAGAAACCAAATCCATTGGCACCAAATTTTACTTAGTTTTACATTGTTATAGGAATAGACACAGGTGCAATTTTTTCAGGCTCTCTCCTATCTGGCAAAATAGTACATCAGTTTGTGCTGTTTGAAGGCTTTATGGTGGCTGTGATTATAAGCTTATGGTGTTAAAACTAGAATAAGTAATGTTGAAACATAAAGGTGCTAGTTCCAGGGAAGGGAAAAAGATTGCTGAGAGAAGAAATAGATAGGGAGGTTGGGAGGTGGAGTGGGGAGCAGGGGGTAGGAAGCAGGAAGAATAAAGGGAGGAGAAGATGAGAATTCATCTTTCAGTTCCACTTTGTGTCTGCAAAACCAGGAGTGCAGCTTGATGCTAAGCAGATCTGCTTTGTGTGGGACATCTTCAAAGAGAAAGAGAAAGTAACACATTATTTCATTCACCCATTTACTGCAATTTCTAGCATCCTGACTTTTGTTTATTACTTTTCTTCTCCATTCTCCTCCTGTTTACCCAAAATAATTCCAAACTTCTAGACTATATTAATGCTTTTTTTTTTCTTTGTGCTAATTAATTCCTCTCCCTTTTATATTTTTCTAATAATGACTTAAAAATATCCTAAACAATACTACTGCAGTCTGAATAGAGTTTTCCTACCTTGGTTAATGGAGTTAAAATAGAAGATAAACAAGTAATAGTTACTGGTAGAACTGTACATAATGCCTCCAAATGGACTCATGTCTGCAAAACACCTCTGTGAAACATTCAGAAATGGATTAAGAATCACCCAGTCATCTTACAATTTTGTGTTTATCATGTCTGCCCAGACTTCCTCAGCTTCGTGGCAGATTCTGACTGTTGGGTCTGAAAATTCCAGATCAAAACTTAGTTGAATTTCTTCTGAACTAATGAAGCTGTACATTCATTTTCCCTATAGGCCCTCTGTCACATTTCCCAGTCCAAATAACGTTACCCTGGTCCATTATTTACCCCCGAAAAAATACTTTTATCAGAAATGCTAAGAACTTTAGTACTGATAAAATGAAATGCATGCAGATTAGATGCAGACAGACCACAATGAACCCTTCTGCCTCCACTTTTTCACCCTACATGAACATACTCATGTGTTTCCTATGGCTGTCCAGGCTCATTCTTTGTCTCTCAGAGCATAACTCCTGAACAAAAGATTTTTTTAGCTTTACTTTAAGATGTTACTTGGGCAGGCAGGTATGGTGGAGCTCCTCTTTCCATCATGCTAAAATATACCCATGTTTTCCTTACTGTTCTCTAGAACTTGCTGAATGGTGGGGTTTTTTTCCTATTCTCAGTTGGTTCTCCATGAAGTTTTTCCTTTTCATTATCCTTTTTGGAGATTTTTTTGTTCCCAAGCCTTCTGCCTGCCACAATTCAAGCTGCAAACTACTCTTTCAACTACAGTTAATGTGGTAAGGTACAAGTTACCTTGTCAAATGCTCAATGATCAAGATTGAATGCTATCTGATGTTTATATATGGAATGTCTTGCAAGCAAAGGAGGTGAGAAATTTTCTGACTGCAGTTTTGCCTGTAATGGTGTCTCTGATTATTGAATAGCCTGCTTTTTTGTTGCTGCATTTTGTTGTCATTTTTGTTTTTCTTGTCTGCAAAAGGCTAGCATTACTGTAGTCAGAAATTAACCAACAAAATTATTCTCTATCTGAAAAGATGACTTATTTGAATCGTGTTTGTACTGACTGCAATTTCAATAGGTTTTTTATTCACAATGGGGAAAAAATATTTTTAAAATACTTTTAATAAGAAGTGAACAACCTTGTCATAATGCAACATAAGTCCAAGGTCACATAATGCTGTACAGCTGGACTTTGGCCTGAAGAGATCCGCATTCCCAAAGATGCCTAAAATGCATCCAAAGGTGCCCAAAAGGTGCCTTTTAGTCATCATATGATGCCTAAAATATTGATTTTTGGCTTTCTGTATGTACAGTCAATGAATTAACCCTCAGAGGAGCTTTGATACCTCTATAAGATACTCTAGAAACTGATAAACATTACATGGACTTTTTCATGAAGGTTGTGTTGACAAAAGTCTCAAGGAGTAAGAAATCTTCCTCCCTTTGAGATTCCTAGGGAGTGGTCACCTACATTTCTTTTTCCTTGGAATTTTTGAGAAGTGCAGGGGGGAAGAAGAATCAAGAGCTTTGAAGCTCCAAAGTTAAAATGTGGAAATTTCAAGGAGGAAGTTGCCTCATCTTATTTAAACAAATTGTACAGAGGAAAGGTAACAAGGGAGGAATATAGTTGTTTTTCCTATAATATGGATACTCAATGAGAGAGTCTAAGTATTGCCATTATTTCAATTTTACAGTTTCACATTGGTGCGGGTCAAGAAAGAAAAGCTGGTCTTGAACAAGAAAAGTGCACTCACATGGCAAAAAAAGATAAAGATATAAAATCAAAACACTTTTAAGACAGTTGTCTCCCAAAAATAATCCAATGTGAAAACAAACCTACAACATTATGTTTGAAAAATAAGAGTTGTTTAGTCTGATATGATGTAGCATCACTGATTTATTCAAAACTGTGAAGAGGTACAGATCTCATCATGCAGCTGAGATCTGTTAGCATTAAGCTGGAGAGTTATGATTGTTTTAGCCTGATCTTCAGTCTCCTGAAGCATGAATTCTACATCAGCAGGAGACATATCCCATACCTTGTATGCATAAAAGCTTCTAACTTAGCAGTTTTCTCTGGGCTGGGGGAATCTTACCTCCTGAGCATGTCTATTAACCATGATGTGATTGACCACCATGGACAACCTTCTCAGAGGTACAAGTGACCTAGTCCTCTTTACCTGATATGATGTTGCAGGTGCCCAGCTGCAGGAGAAGACAGTAGGCTGTAGATCCTAGTTCTCCATGATACAGAAGTTCAGCCAGCAGTGACATTGTTAAGTACACCATAGAATTGTAGATGCAGCTTGTCCTTCTGTTTTCCTCACAAATTGTCTGAGATGTCCTTCAGTAAGTTATTAGGTTGCTGTGAATCTTACCTTTACTAAAATCATGTTCTCAGTATGGCTGAACAACTGGCCTCAAAATTCTGTCTTTGACAGGGATCCACCTGTCTGGAGAGCAGCCCTGTGGAAAGGGACCTGGGCATCTTGGTTGACAAGAAGCTCAATATGAGTGAACCATGTGCTGCAGCAGCAAAGAAAGTAAAGAGAACGCTGGATTGCATTAACAAGGGCATCACCAACAGAGATAAGGAAGTCATTATCTCACTCTACTCAATGCTGGTCAGACCACACCTTGAGTACTGTATTCAGTATTGGTCCTGACTATAGAAAAAAAATGCCAACAGGCTGGAAAGGGTCCAGAGAAGGATGATCAGAGAACTGAAAGACAAGGAATCTCAGGGAATAGACAAGGCGTAATGGGTACAAGTTACTCCTGGGGAGATTCTGATTTGACTCCAGAAGAAAATATTTCTTTTTTTTTTTTCTTTTTTTACCTTGAAAAGTTGGACTAGATGATCTTTGAGGTCCCTTCCAACCTGGTATTCTATGATTCTATGACTTCTGGTTCAGGTATCCAGACCATATCTCTGTGCTGCTGAGTATCAGTGTCTAAATGTCACACCAAATCTCGACAGTTATGTTTATTACTTTAAAGTTTTTCAGGTATTGGTTGGCATGTTTTATTCTACAAGGTCTTTCATCTAAATATGTGTCCAAATTTCCATGAAATGTATTCTGTTCTTTATCTTTTCTGTATAATAAAACTTATTTAATTAGTTGATTTTTATAGAAGCCCTTTGAATGACTTGGGCTGTTTAACATGTTACTTCACAAATATTCAGTCCACAGTGTGTGGGAGACCAATATTTTAATACCTAAAATGTCCACAAGCTGTTCCACAAATCTCTTTTGTAATTGCACAGGCACAAAGTGTTTGGATGGAAAGAAAATAGTAGCTTTAAAGGATCTTTTATGCAGAATATGGTTCCAAGCAGGAGATAGTTCACTGAGGATACATTTATGATAGTGTGTGTCTTTCCCAAATTCAGTTTCTGATTTGGAATTTGAAAGAAGTGTCCCCCAGAATTCATGCAGAACTTAACAATTGTCTGTGTAAACTCTGCGGTCCTGTATCTCACATGGGAGGTCTACTCTGCCTGCTTTCTCCACCATCAAAATCCAGACGTATCACACAACATTAAATTCAAGTGTAAAATTATATGTAAATATGTAAATTCTATTTCTGCCTTTGAATATCAGCTCCCTAACCCAATGCAACCCATGCCAAGCCAACCCTGCCCAACCCAGTCCAGCCGAACCTAACTTAATGTAACCTAATTTAATTTAGCCTAACCTTACTTTCTGGTTCTTCTTCAGCCTGAAGCTCTGGGCTTAAATAAAGAGCTTGTTGAAAAGATTCAGTGATGCTTAAACTGGAATGAAGACATGCTTCTGATAAAGCCAAAGACTATGCATCAAAAAGGCTGAGTCTGGTGTACTCACTAAATTCCACTTATGGTGCTGAGGGACAAAACGACTACAAGAAATAATTTCTTAAATGACTGAAACTAGTGTCATTAGAAGTAATTTGTCAGGAATCTTAGAAAATTATTGAAAAGAGCTTTATCGACAGCTACACTAACAGTTTCCTGGAGGGCCAAAACTGTTGTCAAGGAAGACAGGTTTCAAATTAAGACTGTCCACAGATGTGTTGCTCTGTAGGATGGTTCTTCAAGTATTATTTGCTTCCCTGCAAGACAGTAAGACAATAAACCCCACATCACTTAATAGTCTATAACACCTTGCTAGAGTCCAAACCACAGACAGTCTCCAGAATGCAAAATAAGGGGATATGCATAATTAAGAAAGTTGATAAAATGTTTAGAGGGAAATAACAAATGCAATTCCTGGTTAGCTCTATGATGAATACAAAACTATGCTTAAGTAATGTCCTTAGTATTATTTAAACTGATGAACACTAGGATGTTTTAATTGGGTTAATAATGAAAAGGCTAATGTCCCTTTAACTACAGTCAGAACTTGCCAAGATAAAGTATTTTTGTCTAGACATAAGATTCCTTGTTATGCTTAGGAGTAAATGAAACAGATAGAAATTTCCAGCCCCACTGAGGGGAGGGGGGAGGAAATTAACTTAAAGACATTAACTTAAACACCACTGCTCACTTATAAGAGAAAAAGCATTTCAGTTTCTTCCTGGAAACCTGAAAATTATTTTCCTAAATTTCTGTCAATTAATCTGGTAAAAACTGTTCTAAAACTATGATAGGTTAGTTTATTTCTGAAGCATGCTAAGAATCTTTTCAGAGAGTTTTGTAATGATTAGAGTTCTATATGTAATATAGATGAAGAATTCAAACATTAGTCTGGCATCAACCTGAGAAAATTCGTGTCAGTCATCTAATAGTAAGTAATCAATCTAAAAGGACTTGCACAGGCTATATGCAAGAGGCTATATGCAAGCAGGCAGGGGTATATAAGCATATGGGTGTAAAAGTTCTCTTTAGGGAAGATTACCATATCATTTCAGTGGAAAACATGGTGAAGTTTTAAAAGGTGGTGAAAAAATAAGTCATACTCTTTTAAAATAGGGGTGGGGTTTTTTTGTTGTTGTTGTTTGGTTTTGTTTGTGTTTTTTATATCATTATTATTATTAAGGAAAACAATGCAATTTTTTGAAATAGTCATGTTTTAGTTACGTCTTCTGCTGTTTCTCAGATGACAGTAGAAACAATGTTTAGTGTATCTAAATAGTCTTATAAACAAATAAATATACATTTGCCAGAAAAAAAGGACTTGAAGCCTGTAGACTCCTGCTTTCAGTAACAGCAAATACCGAGACCCTCTTTGTACTATTTGAAATATTACTGTTTCTATCTAGCTTTACTACCCGTCCTTTGCATTAATTTTTTTTTAACTACCTTGTTATTTTATGCAATACATTAATTGCTTCTTTCTTCCATCAGCTGTATCACTTCATTAACCTTCCATTATGGCTTATGTCTTTTCCATTTTGCTCTCACTTCCATATAGCCTTAATTTATTATGTTTTTCTTTTCTCCTCCAGATGACAATTTTTAGATAGTAGCTGTAGGATTTTTTCAAGTTGGATACTGGTTGATCAGAAAAGTTGTGGAAACCTGCCTTTGACATTATTCAACACATCATTAGATGTGTGTTGACTCAGACCTTCCCCTCTGGTGAAGAAGGCTTCCTTAGGTTTGTGATGGATTCTGGTCAATACTTAAAAGGTAACAGGAGTCACAGCTCCTCTCCAGAGGGTCTGTTAGATGTGCTTCTTCACTGAAGTAGAAGACACTAATCATCGTTCACAACTGTGACACAACAATCACACTTGGCCTGATAGTTTATATTGAAAATTAATTCATAGTTACATTTTCATTCCTGTAGTATCACTGGCTGTTTTGGAAGTGAATAAGCTTCAATATGTTTACAATCTACATTTTTTAATGGAAGCTGAGAAAAGGATTTTTAAAAATTTATTTATTTTCATTATAGTCTGCATTGGTGTTCTGTAAGACATTTGCTCTTTTCTTCTGCTTAGAAAAGTTGGCTACATAATACTGTTTTCAGGATGTATTTAAAGCTACACAAATTGAGTTTCAGTTTCTGATGCAGCATAAATATGAATTATGCAACTGGTGGCTCTCCTTAAAAATTCTAATTTAGCATTAGAAAGTTAGCTGTAAATTGTAATTTACCATCTGCTCACCATATACCTACTACTTCTGGAAAAGATAAATTGAATTATTTGCCTTACCTAATGCAGAAATAAACTCCTGTTTGAAGCCCCAGTTGCATTTATTCAGAAAGATTTGCTAACTCTTTAGAAAAGACTCATGAATAACTTTTAAGTATCAGTTCAATACTTATGCATTAAAAACTGTTCTGACACTTTTACTTATGATATGAAATATCTTATTGATTCCATAGGGAAAAAAAAAAAAAAAGCAAATGCTAAACTAATCTTAATTAGTAAATGGGTTACATTAGATAAAGTTAGATAAAGAAAAAAAGAAAAACCAACATAATTTTTACTGAAAAATATTAACATTAGTGGGTCAGCAGATAGAATCTAGATTAATTAATGAAAAGTATCTTTTTTTTTTTTTTTTTAATTCTTTGTCTCAGACAACAGAGGATGTAGCAAAGGACTAAAAGACTTTAACTCACAGTATCCCTACTTTATAGAGTAACAGTGAGCTACAGATGGCTCCTCATGCAAGCTCTTCAATTCAGGAACATCAGTAGAAAATTCATTAAAAAGCCAGACTGTCGTAATGCACTGTCTACTAAATCTCTGGGGTCTCCACTCCTGTACCTATTAATTGCTGGTGACTAGATGCAGACAGAACTGAAATCAAGGAACATGAAAGGGGCAGACCTGAGTACCATATGAGTGAAATTCACAAGTCCACAGCCTTCACTAAACTGCTACATCCTCCTAGAGCCTCTGTCCACTCAAGTCTGATGTTCCATAGATATCCATGAGGGCTTTAAAGCCTTGACTTGAGGGTCTCATCAGCTCCTCATATTGTTAACCATCAAAAATGTCCACATAATTGAATTTAATGTGATATGGATAGCTTACTTGGGGAAAACACCAAATGCACTCTAGAATCCACAGAAGTACACAATTATATGCAAAGGGATTACACTCTGGCCAACTCAATCTATGCCATTCACCATTGACAAAATTTATATGATCACTGTTAAACAACCACAATGACCAGATTTTTCCTACAGTGGCCCTGATTTTTCTAGGTGAAGTGTCATGATGAAGCTGTCTGCATGACCATTTTTAAAAAGACCTAGGTCTGAGAAGTCAGGGCAATTCTTAGCCTCAGTCAGCTGATGTATAACATGGACTAGTCTTGGGATTCTGTGCCTGGGTCTACTGAAAAGACTGAGTTCCTCAGCACCCAAGTACTATTGAAGTCTGGTGGGACTCAGGAAAATGGATTTGTCTACCTAACTCTTCTAACAGACCCACATTTCCAGGGCTGGATGCTGCTGGAAGTGCCAATCTTTTAAATCCTAGCATTTTGTTTTGTGTACTCATTTAACTTGTAAAAGGGCTGAATAAAACTCTCCTAATTGGAGTGTTCAACGTGACATTTATTACTCCTGGGAAAAATGCCCTGATCATTAGACTCTTGGTTAATTGAAGGAAAAGGGATACCGCTTTATGTAGTTGAAGACAACATGCTGCAGGGTTAATTTCATTATTTACTCTGCTTTTGCTAATTTTTAGACTTGTTCCTGGCTTGTTACTCTGCCAATTACTTCCTGGTCTTGTCCCATTCCATAATGATGCTTGGGAAGCCCGAAGAGGATTGCTGTCTTCACTCTTTTCCTTTCTAGTGTTGAAAGCAAAACAAGCCACAGCTCTAGCTTCAAGCAGATTGAAATAGAATTAAGCTAGCTAGAAGACAGCACCTTTCAGGAAAGGGACTAGAAAGAAGTAGTACAGTGTGCACTGTGAAATTGGTAATGCCAATCTCACAACTTCTTAGTGTTTCTCATTCCTTTATTCTCTTCTAGTAGAATTTATTTGGAGAAAGTGTTACTTGGAATGTCAGAGTGCAGAGGGAGGAGAAGAAAAGGAACAAGTCTAGTGATAACAGAAGGAGAGAATATGTCCCAGTAAAATCTATGAAAGGCTGTCAGACATTGACAACTTCATCACTGGAGCTGGCAGGGATTTTTCAAGCAGAAACCAATTTAATCAGGAAATGTCAATTTCTCAAACAAGAAGTTTTCTCTATGTATGTTTTTCTTTTACACAAGTTCAATGGACCTTAGTTTGAACAATCTTCTAGCAGGGCTTTTGGCAACCTGAGAACATGTTACTCCAAAGCAAAAACTAGCAGTGGGTCATGTCTTTGAGCAACCAGTTTGTTGGGCCATTCTTTGTGTTGGGACCTCCAGGGAAGCAGCAATACTTGAAATTTCCACTACTTGAAATTTCTTCACAGAGCTTATTTGAGCTTTACTGAGTAGAACTTATCTCAGCTTTACTGCTTCACATCACTAAAAGACTGTGGGAAGACTTGGAAGATTACTAAGCTTTGCCTAGTTCTGTACATTGGTGTGTAAAGTCACCAGAGCCCTCGCCTGCTTGGATGGTTCCTGAGGACTCCTCCCAGATATTATTACTCAAGTTACATGTTATGACACCACATCAGTCAAACACTTCTGCACGTGTAATTTCTGGTCCCATTCCAAAGAAACAAAAATGTTGCCATGCACCACCCTTATCAGATTGAGTAAACTCTATGGTTTCCCTTCCTTCTCTCTTCATTGTTTTGCAGACTATATTTTGCCTGCAAATTCATTGTATCTTATACACATACAGGTGCATGTGCATGTGTGTATGTGCTACACCATACAGATAGCTTTTCTCTTTGAAGACCAGACTAGATTAAATTAATTCTCTGTGCCATTTGAATATTCCACTGAATATTGTGCCTTTCTATTAAAAATAAATTCCCTCTATTGGGAAACTTGCATACTTGAACCCGAGGAGTTTTTAGCACTGTGTGTATTTGCTTGGGAGTGTTTTGTTCTCCGGGAATACACAGCGCTGAATACTTCAGTGCAGGCATTAACCTTCGTTTTGACCGGCATAAAATATTTCTTCCACCACTAGGGGACAATGTTGCTCTTCATTTAATAGATGAATGAGGGTGTCTGGTGAAACATTTACGTTATTTTTAGCAAACTTAAGTGTTAAAAAAATGGTTTCTTTAATACAAAAGAACACTTTTACTCAGCATCCACAGTACTTTTCACAATGCATGCTCTCATCTGAAACAATCAAAATATTTCTGTTTTAAAGATGATCTAAACCGAAGGATTGTTAGTGTGAAACTTGCTTTATTAGTGCATTGGTAAATGTAAAATTATATTAATTTTGGCACAAGGAAAGCAGTTTGCTTTATTTTTCTGGTGTTTGGGTTTTTTTGTTTGTTTGGTTTTTGTTTTGCTTTGTTTTGTTTTGTTTTCTTTGGGATAGAAAGATGTTTAGTTGAAAAGCTTATTAGTAAAGAAGAATTAGGATAATTAATAACACAGTCAGATGTTTACATACACTGCATGAACCATTTCTCTCTGTGCCCTGCTCTGAGGCACTAATTTATTGTTGAAGCTCCAGCATGCACAGAGTTATAGAAATGCATAGTTTCTGGTAAGTAAGAGGCAGGATAATTTGAAAAGAATATGCAATGGCTCTAAGGGGAAAAAAAAAAAAAAAAATCTGAGAAACACAGTAGGAATATAGAATTATTTTGATTTTAATATTAGTAATTTTCCAAATATGTATAATTATCAAGGCAAACAGCTTTACCACAATAGAGAATATTATAATAAATTCTCAACAGATAATTTACATCTAACTATACATAAATTAAAAAGCAAGCAAACAAACAAACAAAAAAAGAAAATAAATCTAATGTATTAACCCTCTTTTTAACTCCACTGTCTTTAATTATCCTGTTACTACTATGTTTTACAAAAAACACATTTACAGTTTTCAGCTAGCTCAACAGTATTGAAAGAGAATACTTAGTACAACTGAATCACATAACACCAATTTCACTCACAGCAAATGTTCCATGTGTTATGATTACTAGCTGTTCCATTATTCCTTATGTCAATAATACGAGTAAAGCATTTGTGTCACCATCACCTTTAAAAATCATAATTGTCAAATATTCACCTATTTTCCTGGATTACATCTGTGAGTACTAACATCACTTAGATCTGCAGCAAGTTATTGGGGGTACACATTAATGTGGTTCTTGTCTGAAATGCACCTCATCGGCAGAATTGCCTTGCATTATCTCTGTATTTTCCCTCATGAGTGATGCACCTTTGAGCAGACAGTATCAATTTTGCTGTAGTGGAGGGGACCTGCAGATGTCTCAGGAGATGCTCAGAATGTAAGATCCTCTGATGCAGATATCCAGTCTCCCAAGCAACCTGGATCTGAAAGCTATCAGAAATCAATAGAGCTGGACAAAGTCCTTCAGACAAAATTATGCTCTTCAGAAAATATTAATTTAAACAAGTTAAATGTAACAGGTTTCTGTAGGTTTTGATGACAAGTTGTTCTTAAACCAGAGTAAGATGTGAATCAAAATCAGGCGATGAAATCCAGGGTAACCTTCAACCCAACTGTTACTTTGGAGACGGGAGTGTTTGAAATAAAACAGACACCACAGTGATTAAAGCCAGGCCATTATATAATGTTTATTAGTACCTCATCTGCGTGTGTTTATAATTTCTTATTAAACTCTTTGAGAGCACTTGCTTTTAGTTGTATTTAGTTATTTTAATGTGTAAGGAAATCACATTATCCTAGTTATAAATGGGGTCAAGTGTTTCTGAAACACACCGAGCTGGAAAACAATGCAGGACACCAAAAAAACCCTTCAACCTGCTTTCATATCTACTAATCAGAAAGAAAGCAAAACTGACATAGAACTCAGTCCTCTGCCTGTATGGCTTTGCTTGATGTCATCACCATTTGAATTCTGCTGCTTTACACCATCTTTGCACAGCACTTTCCGAATCTGACTATAAGATTATTAGTAGTATAACAAAATGGTGTGCTACACCCAGCCAATAATTCAGAATACTTTGTAATTGATTAAACTGGTGACAGTGTGATTGAGGTGGCTCCTTCAAAAGCCTCAGTTTCCCAATAACTGCTTTTGCGTTCTACCCATAAAATGCTGTTTCCAAGGTCACCAACATACAGAGCTGGACTTTACTTATAATAATAATGACTACTTTCTCTAGTTATAGAAAACATTTAATTTTGCTCTTGAGGTCCATCAAAAACACCAGATGTTTAACAAACAAACCAGAGTAGTTCAGCATGTATTATTCTAAGTGCCATTTGGCAATGCTAATTCTAAGAGTGAACCACAGTTTTTAATTCTCCCCTGTTTAAAATAAAATTATCCTTGATGATAAAAAGGTTAATACGGGAGGACGAAAAGCTCCTCTGTTTAAATACAAATTCCAGACGTATGACTGTAAACATAAAGACAGGGAAGTGATCAAATAATTTGAGAAAGAATCTTTTCACTATCTGACCAACACAAACAAGTCTTTTAAAACAAGGAGCAGAAAGCAGTCTTGCCAGCAGTAGCCTACAGGGAAGCAAATGGTGATTTGGGGCTCAGTTGTAGAAAATGTTTAACACTGTAATTTCAATCATACTATCTGGAAAGCTGTCATAGAGCACAGATATCAAATGTAAGCAGGAGCTCTGGCAGGTAGAATTCATGGTTCTAGAAAGTCAGTGAGAAAATAGGCAACCTTTTGTGTAGCTTTCAAAACAGAAATAGCTAATATGTCCTTGTGGCTGGCGATAAGGAAGAATGTCAGTATGTGGGGCACAGTTCATTCTCATCTATTCGTCACACAAGATTCATTCAGATTAGTCTGAAATGCAAGACAATGAGAATTAGCAAGAAACAAGATAAAAAGGCACAGTCAATAATATACAGGATATTAGAGTATGAACAATTATTCTTTGTTTGTGATACCTGCATATAAATACAAAATTGTGATGTGTCTCTTCGGAATCCAATATCAGCTGAAGTTACAGCTATTTCTGTCTTTTGATTTTTTCATATCTTCTTTGACAGTTATGAAAATAACAGAGGGTGTGGTTGTCATTTCTAAAAAAAAATAATAATCTGACCTCTAGCAAGCTCTGCACAAGAGCTACAGATGACAATTCAGCACCAGCTGATTTTGACTGATGTGGAAAGGATATGGAAGAACAAGCACTAGCTGGCCATTTAACTCAAAAATTATCCTCTCAGTCAAAATTATTTCTAAGTCTTTTCCAGAAAAAAGGCTGCCTATTGTGGCCTGCTAGTAAAAGAAGTATATGCAAAGGCAAGTAAGCTGGCAATTACCAAATAAATTAACGAAACTTTGACAAATTTGCATAAGCAGAAGTTTAGTGCTGAAGTTTAGAAAGTGTTACTAAACAAATAAAAAAATAATAATTTACATGAAAATGTGAATTCAAAATATGCTTAATAAAGGCTTGCATTCTAAAAGCAGAAAGTTTCATTTTGCCCAGGGTCTAAATGATGAACTAAAAACCTAACTCTGCTGTTATGTACTCCTAGAGATGCTCAAGTTTACTAGCTAGGTCCTTCATCTGTTTTAAAAGGCAAAAAGCCCTTCAAACTGCTTCTGGGAGCACCTGAAACCACTTTAATTCTAGGAAACTCAGGACTTGACTCTTATCTTAGTCTTGTCAAAGTAGGGGTAAAAATCATCTCTCGGTTTAGATGTCTTCAACATACAGACATCTGTGTCTGTGCAAAGCAGTGGTAAGAATGCTTTACAATAGGACAGATTTTATAATCTGTTCAAAAGTAATGGAAAGAAAAAGGCATTTCTGCTGCAGGATTCAATTGGTCTGTTTTCAATGTCTATATCAGAAGATGAATCATACCCTAGATGTGCCCAAGTGGCTGTCTGCACTGTAGACATATAAAATAGATTAGATTAATCTTGCCAAATTAGTTTTTGCTGAAGTCCCCTAAGGATCTTGATCTGATAAATGACCTCTCAGTGTTTCTAATACACATCTAAAGAATCAAGGACCCTAAAAAGTTTTTTAGGTGGCTGTTTTTTACACAATAGCCTAATTATTGGATTGTTTATGCAGGGAACTGGAGACCAGCCCAAAACCCACCTCAGCTCTGTTTGGTTCAGTCACCTGTGGGTTCTTACAAAAAAGTCTACATCTTTATGGATGACTGATGGAAAGACTCTCAATTCCCATTTTTAAGAAAAGTTTCAATGCAAGAAAGAATTTGAACTTCATTTGAGAAAAATGTGCAGAAGTCTATAACTTGTGGTTAGAATATTTTTCATGTTGTGTCATGTGTTCTATAACTTGTGTCTGGGCCACTTCACATTTATTCTGTTGTTTTGTGGGGTATTTTTTGGGTTTGTTTTGGGTTTCTTTGTTTGGTTGGTTTTTTGTTTTTCTTTTGTTTTGGGGGTTTTTTGTTGTTTTGTTTTCGTTTTCTGCCAAGAATGTTTCTATATTTCATACTAAAAGAATCATTGCATGAAATATGTAAAATTGCCATTGAATTAGTTATCAGAGCCCAGCCTCTGGGCCAGTATTTACTCTGTTTCCAGTTTCAGGAAACTTGTATTCCTTTCAACAGAAGGAGTGTAAAGTTGGACCCCAGCTCTATGTCCAGGCAGTGGTGATTGCACAAAGCTGCCTGAGGACAGGAATTGCATACCCCTCAGACATGTGTATCATATACCTACATCTTTTAATGGGTTTGTCTTGACCTGGTGTTCATCCTATCTGATTCTTCTTTATGTTTTCAAATAGATATAACATATGTGTAACACAGAAACACTTACCTTACACTTAAACTGCATCATGAAGTGTAATTTGCCTGCAGTGGCTAGAGAATGCCATGCACATTATGACATGAATGTCACTAAAGAAAAGACAATGTTATTTCTCAGTAACAACACCACAACAGATTTAACTTTCCACCTCAGCTTGTATATTGTTATTCCGTTTTCTCTGCACAGTTTCAGCCAGCACATCTATATCACGATTCAAGAGCACATACAAACCAAAAAACTCCCTTATGTCCACAAGGCTTAGGTTATCCTTGAGCCTACTAGGAAGTAATACACTCTTGAGAGCTGACCTCAATGTGTCCAGGCTCTGATCTAATGGGTCAACCAGTCTGTCTGTCCAAGGTCCTACCTGCTCTTGCGTTCTCATCACAAGAAGGACATCTGTCAGAAGTGGGATCCAAACCTACAAGCTTCCAAAAGCTACATGCTGTAAGAACAGGTAAGAATTCTTAAGTCTATCTCAAGCTGATGCTACAATTGCACTATACACAGTGGCCAGAAAGCACCTTGGTTTCAGTCTCTCCTCTTCTTGGCCACATGAAGAGTAGTCCATCGTAGAAAAAAGAAAAGACATGAGGCTTTCCCTTATTCCAGTGCATACCACAGACTCTGAATAAGAGTGGAATTGAGCTCACACTTCCACTTGGAACACCACCCTTCAAAGCTGTGGAGGTCCAGCTCCCTTCTCAAGCACTCATTCTCCTTCACACAAAATAATATACAATCATTGCATTGCAATCAGATACATCAGGCCTCCTGCTATTTACCCTTCCTCCAGTCCCTGTCGCTTAAGACCTACCCTTTCTTCTCATTTAGACAGTCTGATTATGTGTGTGTATACATATATACCTGCAGGATATTTGTCCTCTGAAAAGGACCCAGCCTTTTTTTCTACAAAAATCTAGTGTTTCCAGGAGTCATAGAAGACTTTCAAGGGAAAGGTTTGCAGTTGTACCAGTTCCAGAACGCCTGATGTAAAATAAAAACAAAACCAAAACACAACCAAAAAACCAGTTTCAGTAACTGGGGGAATAGAGAAATGAGTTACAGCCAGTCCTGACTCTGTCCCAGCAGAGTATATAAAGGTGAAAATAAAACCAAGAAATTGTTTCTTGCCTGACCTTTCCCTCATTTTATCATCTAAAAACCCTCCTTTCTTCTGCCATGAGAAATTAAGTAGTGATGAAATATTAAAATAAAATCAGCCATTTGTGTGAATAATTGTGAAGATTGTAATCTTCAATTATTCAGAGATATTCATTAAATTTAATATTTAAATCCAAACCATTTGGACAAGGAGGATAGTGTAGGCACAGTATTTTCCATTTTGTTGTTTCACTTCCTAAAGCAATTGAATATACACAAGTCTTAGAATAGCAATGAAAGTGATTAGATGATTAAAAATACTAAGGTCTGTTTTATGCTAAAACTTTTGCTAGAAAGAAGTGGGTTTCATGAATACATGAAAAATACATGAATAATACATGAATCCCTTCCTTTCTCCCTTCCCTTTTCTTATTTCTTCAGTATGTTATCTTTATTTTATTTTCTCCTTAAATAAAGATACAAGTAAGACAGAAAAATCACAAACATTTGTTTACTAATAAAAAACCACATTATTTTAGGGGAAAATGATTCAAAAACATTTAAGCTAATACAACCATTTATATTTCAGTGAGCTCATGTCATATCTGTCCTATCATATAGTAACTCCTAATTCAATTCATTGACAACAGCTTTCCAGTGCTACCTCACAACTTGTATTTAAGTTTCAAACCCTGAGAAAACATGCATTATTTAAATGTATAATATATTTATTCTTTTCACTGCAGTGTAAAGTTCTTATGAGTTATTGCTGAGTGTGTTCCTTTAAGGATATGTTTGGTATTGTTACAGTAACCTAATTTTTTACTGAATACTGGAGTGAATAACTATGTAAAACCTGCATGATTTGTTGGCATTAAAGCTAAGGCTGCCTCCAGGCACTGTTAACTTATGCATCATCCTTTACTTAATTTCTCTGTTTTGTTTTAATTTGTAAACTGTCTCTGAGCTGGAATGCACATTTTTCATGTAGGTTTGCTTCACTGGTATTAAAAACCTATCTTACTCTCCTGAGTATATGGCTTACTTTATAACAGGTGCAGAGGAACAGAGTTTATTAAATTGCAGCAATATACTTTGTATGTTTCATAAGCACACAAGAATGCCATTTCAATTAGGTTTTAAATTTTGTGTACCTCATGCCTAAAATGACATTTGTGTTGATTTACCAGCTGATCAGTCTACTGGTCAACTTTCATAACTGTGTACTTTTATTTCCTTTCAAGATTTGGCCATCTTAAGAGCCTTGTACAGAACTAGAACATCATTTAAGTTCATGAACTCTCCTTAAAACTAAACTACTTGATTTCATTGGTAGTTTTTCAGCTCAGCCAATCTATCAGATGTCTTGTCTCTTTTTTTTTTTTTTTACAGCCAGATTATAGGTGGTGTCCAAGATTTTTCTTTTGCCTTCCAGCTCTAATTTATGAATGAAGAACAAGCTAGAGTGTGAGTCATAGCATGGGGTTCCCAAAAACTAGTCTGGATCTGTCACATTAATTCTGGAATGAAGATTTAGACAGCATTAGGGTATAGTCATATCCACCTTCTCTACAAGGACTTAATTTTTCTTGCTAAGAGAGGCAGTTGATTTGGAACAAGCCTGAGTGCAACTGGTCCACAAAAGCAATGTGAATTACTGGGAGGTTTGGACATCACTAGAAATTTCACACTGATCTGACATGATCATTTTAACATCCTTAAATGAGCTCTAGGGCTACTAGAAACTGCACCACTGGCAAAAATTTAATACTGCAAGCTTAGTCTTAGCAAGCTGAATTACCTTTCCCTCTCTTTTACACCCACTAACCAGTGAGTGATGGCAACACAGCTGTCAATGCCTCCTACTACTTACTAGGAGAATTAAATCCTTAGATTTAATCTAAGATCCTTAGAATCCTTAGTCTGGTCTCCACAAAAGGATGGATCTCACTTAAAACCAAACCAAAACACACACACAAAAAATACCCTGAACCCCAACAACAACAACTAGCCTCTAAGCATGTCATTAATGTTGAGTTTGATTCTTGTTCGGTGAGAATGTTTACATGCAGTCATTTGGTACCAGGTAAAAGAGATATTTTCTCTGATAACAGAGACATATACATATTTCTGGTAGAAGTTAGTGATGTCTTTTCAAATGACTGAGTACCTGAATGCCAGACTTGCAAAATATCTCCTTCTGTCACAAATATGCTAAGACTCTTGGCTTGAAATCACCACATTTGTTTATAACTAGGGACAGAAGGACAGTGAGGTGGGAGTGAAAGAACCAAGTTTTCATTATTAGGTGTCTAATAACATCTTATTAGACATAAAAAAGATATTGAAGTCTCCTCCTAGAAGTTCCTTCTCATTTGCAGATATAAAGTGATCAGTTTGCTGGTCATCACATTTTAATCCTGTGATTTTGTTTCCTTTAGAAACTTTGTTGTGTTAAAGATCTTGAGCAGAACCATCTAATTCCATGAACACTACAGAAAATGAAGATGGCTGTTTACTGTTTTGAGGTGTTTTGTCAAACAGTATTGTAACAAAAGTACTGTGAAGCTATAATTTTTTACATGCAGGTCAGAACATTAAAATTGAGGCTTACACAAACACATTAATTAGACAGGTCTTTTTCTTCACTGATTGTATAGTAGGTTGTTCTAGTTTATGAAAGATAATTTCAAAACTGAGGGATATGATAAATGAAGTTAACTGAGGGATATTTAGAAAAATGCAAGAGAAAAATTAGAAAATGAGAATTTTTTTATTAAATACAAAACTTTAAAAGTTCATAGTCAAAAAGGGGGTGATTTCTCCACATGAACTAAACTAACAAGCAATTAGAAAAAAAATAGGAAAAAACCCCCAGAAATTGTATTTAACAGGAAGGAAAGAGTAATCAATATAAATCTGACTGCCTGAAGAATAAATTTTGAGAATAAAAGCTGAAATTACTGTTAAAAATATTTAGGGGGTGAGGAAAATAAAAAGAGATGCATTTAAACAAAATCCAGTACCACATGCAAACCACTACATGGAGATAATAAAAATATGAATTATAATTTTTCAGGAAAAAAATTAAATACTTGCATCATGAACATAAGTATTTTGTTCTCCACTGATAACTTCTGAAGATATTAAACAATGACATCTAGGATCAAAGATGTTTTTATTTAGTAGGCCTAGATGTCTTGCACCCAGGAGTCTTAGAAGAGCTGGCTGAGATCTCTTGCTTCTCAATATTCGTATTTTCAAGATAAAATTCTGTGTATCAGAAAACTCCAGTAATTTTTTGCTAATATTCATCAGGTAAGTGTAATGATTCATGTAAGTGTAGTGTACTTAATGACATAAATCTAAGGTATAATAACATATCTAGTACAAGCTTAAGTTAATAAGAATTGCTGCCAGAAGAGTGGTAGTTTCTGAAAAAAACATATCTTACAAAGTAATTCATATTCTGATAAGGATGAATGTTAGCTTGCTAAAAGTAACTCCATAACCATAATAGATTTTGTATGTACTGTCTAAGATTCTGATTAATTACTGCTATACAACATCAATAAAGCATGTGTTAACATTGATTTAAAATGGAGGACTGACATATCTCAGGAAACTGTTCTTAATGAGGAATTGTTGTTGGAAATAATATTTCCAGTGAGATACCACAGCAAATGGCAGTATGCCTGGCTTTTCATAATTTTTTCTTGATATGGCAATAAATATATAAATCACCACCAAGTAAAGACAGGGATCCTTTCATGGATCTTCTCGGCTTTAAATCAGACCTCTGCACTCATAGCTCCAAACAGCCACATTCTCTATTTCTACTCAGGTGGCATTTATCTGATATTTCATCTGGATTTTTCGTCACCATTAAAGTTGGTTTTTGGTCAACCATCCTGACTATTTGAAAGCCTAACCATTATTTGTTCCATATGCTAACTGAATCCAAGCCTTTAAACATTCTTAAATTTTATTAGGCCTTCACATAGTTGTACACCAGTATTACACTATATGCTCCATAAACACATATAGCAATTTCTTGTCTTTAAGTATCTTTATCTAAGGAATTCCATCTACACAACCTTATATTTCATTACAAAATCTGTACTTATATTCACTGATTTGGGATCTTAATAGCTTGTAAATAACATGCTTTTAGCTTTTGACACTCTACCATTAAGATCTAAATTTAGTATCCACTAGTTTAACATCACTTGGTTTTTAACTCAAATTCAATCTCTAAATACATATTATCATGCCTTTTCCACCTAGTTAGGCCTATATTCTTAATAGTAGTTCCAAACAAACAACCAAAAAAAAACCACAAACAAACAAAAAAAACAAAACAAAACAAAAACACAAAACAAAACAAAAAAATTAATTGCTTACTTCCTGTGATAGTTCTTTCTAAATCCACATTCCACTTCTTGAACTGCAAATAAAGATCAAGGATTAACATTTCAGCATTATAATCTTTAAATAAGGATCATCTTATCACTGCAAAATATGAACTTCAGGTTATGTTTTCCTATTGATGTATCAAGCATGTAATTTCCATTAAAAGGGGTTATATGAGCACATCCACAAGAGAATTGATCTGTTTTTGTTATTCAGGTCTCTCTTCAGTCATTCTTCTGTGTTTATTCCTCCAGTGTTTTCCATTTTGTGTTGATCTACAAATTAACTCTTTCCAGGTGTAGCTCTTATAGACTATTCCCACTGCAGCAAACATGCTTAACGGTTAATTGACTGTTACCTCATTTGGTATTTTGGGAGTGAATTAATTAGGCTCTCACTAAAGCTTCAGGGCATGGCTTGTGTTTTTCTGTAACTTGGACAATAAGTGCAATGGAGTGGGTCCTTTTATGCTCTGCAGTAACAGTTCAGTATTTGGTTTGTCTTCCATTTGGAAAGTTCTTCTTTTCCTTTAGATGCTATTCATTTCTATGTCCTTGAGCAGGGAAACATTTGCTAGAAACTCAGTCTAAGCATAACTGTAATCTCTTTTGTCATGGTTTAGGGTCAGGGCAGCCCACTAGACCTATAACAGATGCTCTCTTACACCCTTCCCCCCCCCCCAAAGGGGAAGAGAAAGGAAGTAAGAGTGATTTATCAATTAGAAAAGGAAACTAGAACACCTTTAATGAAAATGAAGATAATAATCATAAAAATGGAATATATACAAATATATATATAAAAACTAGTATCGAACGCAACCCTCCCTGATGGCAATTACATCACCATCATCACTGATGCTGTGAAGCAGGCACTGGGAAAGTTCCACACTGAGCTCAGAGGCAGACGGGAGCTGTGTTCAGGAGCTGGATTCTAGTACCAGATTCAGGAACACAAAGATCATGATCAAAGATAGAATGGACAGAGTCTTCCTTGGATGCTGGCCATTGAAGAAGTGAGGAAGAGCTGAGAGCTTCTCTCTTGATCCCTCAGCTCTGTACTGAATATGACATATATGGGATGGAATCCCTTGCTGGTCAATTTAGGACCATCTGTCCTGTCCACTCCTCCCTGCAGGTGAGGCCTTTCACTTTCTGCACTCCCAACGTGGTACATAAAATCTGCCAGTGGACTTGGTCTGCACACCAATCCTTGGTAGTAACCCTAAACATCAGGTGTTATCACTGCTAGAAGAAGACACCACCTGTGAAAACAGGCTGCTAACTTCAGAAAGTGCAGTTAATTAGAAAAACTGAGCTGAAAAGTAAAATCACTGAACAGAATTAGTTCTGTTCCCACTCAAACCAGGACATCCTTGAAAGTTGCAAGGTTCTACCTTCTTTTTGCAATCTTTGCAACCTTCAATAGAACTAGGACAACATTTTCCTGTTCAGAGCTAAATTCCTCGTCCATCGTACATGGGTCTGGACTGTACTAATTAAAATTTCAAATTGAAACATTTTCATAATACATCTGTACACTGTAAAATAAAATAGAATTAAATCAAAGATGAATTTATGGGGGAGGGAGCAGAGGAACCTTCTTTCATCACTTCCGCGATTTAGTGTGAAATGCACTCCAGTTCAGATGAGGGAGAAACATCACACAACTATCCCCTCCCCTGCTTTCCTCAGCACCTCAGAGTAGCAGTATGGATGCAAAAGCAATTTTTATTTAAGGCACAGTAATAGTTTGCTTAAAATCTGAAAGTCCCTAATCAGTTCTGAGTTTCTGATTTACTAAAATATTAAAACTCATGAAAGAGTAGCACAGAAGGCATACTGCCAATACATTTGCAGTACTTCCAGCTAACAAGCAGCAGGCAAGAAGATGTATATTCATTGCATTGCTCTTGTTTATTTCTATGTTTTCTTATTTCAGCAATCTAAATCTTGTAGGAATAATCTTTAGAGAAATTTGTGGCAACATAATCAATGCTATAATTAATAGAAGAAGACTTCACAGACAAGTAAGAAATTCTAACTGGTGATAAGAACTTTAAAACCAATGTAGGTTGCTTATTTTGTTATAATTTTGGAATGACAAAGGGCTTGACATTAACTCTGTGCAGTTAACCACTACTCCAATTAAAGTTTCCAAAAGGGGGTACATTCTGACTGCTGGACTGGCTCAGGAATAAAGAAATGCATTACTTAGCCTATAAGGGCAAGTTGAATTCCATGCCTCTGTTAAAAAGCCTTGTTAAACTAATTTCAAGGCAAGATTGTAAACTCAAAGCATCAGGTAGAAAGTATACTTTGTAAAGGACTGCTGTAAAAGCATGGAACTTAAATTTATTTATTCAGTCAGAAAAGCCATATAAAATCCTAACAAGACTGATACTACATACACATTGCATTCCATTACTGCTTTTACTGGTCACTAGTTAGGGCCTCATCATCTTTCTGTGAATTTAGTAACTACATTTCATTCATAAGAGCAGTACTGGGATACCAGGAATTGCAGCTTGAGTCCTCAGTACTTTTTTGTGATAGAGGAAATATGAACTTTGCTCTACCAACAGCAGAAGGCAGTTAGTCCAACAGCTAATCAGCCATCTTACTTGCAGGCCAGATTTTAAACCTCTTCAAAAAATCTTAAAAATAATGAGAAAGACAGGTTTATATGTCATCTTCCAGTAGTGATATATGCCTTGGGGTTTTTTTTTGTCTTTTAGATGACTCAAACTTAAATCAAAAGTACACAGAAATTGTGTGTGTATACACAAACACAGATCTGAACCTGGTTCTTCCATGTGGGTGGGAAATGAATAAAGTGTGCTTCTGAGTTGAGCTTTTCTGTTTCTTTTATTAGAAAGAAGCTCAGTAAAACTTTGCTTTCATCTGGGTAAGGAACAGGAAACAATGAAATGGGAAAAGCTTTGTGATGCAGGTAAGCATTTCTCAAGGAGTTCTCTGTATGCCTTCTTCATCTCATGGGATGCCTTTGTCTGTTCTGCGCTCTATTCAGGCATACCAAGCTGAATTTTAGCATCCCCTGTATCAGCAAAATCTTGGAGGGCAGAAGGAGATGAACTAATAGACTTTTTGCTCATAAATAGCATCAAAATATTTTAAACTTCCTCTTTTTTTCTCTGCTAAACTGTATCATGTCTTAGAATAACACAACACAGCATAAAGGATTACACTTTGACTGGATATCACTCAGCTTTATCAAGCTGGTGTACTATCTCATTCCCTTTCAGCTCCAGTCTCCCTGCCCAGACACACATCACATTTTGTCTGTCCTCTGTCAGAGCCTCTGGCATGGGAATCTTTTTCTTCTTTCTTATCTCTGCTACCTCTCTGCTTCTCCCACTCACTTCCACCCTCCCTATTTCTCTTAAATTACAGTCATCCATCAGTTTTAATTCAAGCCAGCTTTTATTTATGTTATTCTATTCTTTTAGTCTTTTAATATGTCATTGTATGGTTTGGTTCCTGCTGTGATGCCCCTTGTCTTTCAATGGCTACTGCTTCCTCCTGGCTGTCACAACCCCTTCACATGCTGCCTGCCTTCACTGCTCTGGCTCCCTCCACATTATCTTTCTCCTCAGATTCTCCCAAGCTTCTCTCTACCATTTTCACACCACAGAAACAGGCCTTACTGAGGTCAGCTGTGACCTCTTCTCTCTCTAGACCTCCTTTCCACTCTCATTCACCTCAGTCTATTGGCTACATTCAGCAAAACCTACTGTTTTCTCTGCCTTACACTTGTATGGCACTTTGGCTTCCTAACTCCTCTTTAAATGCCCTTCATTTACGCAGTTTTACAACTGTGTTCTTCTCCCCTCCCTTGCACTTGGCACTGAAGCTTCATGGGACTCCACTTATATTCATTTTTTTTTCTCTTTCCCTTCTATATATTATTCCTGATCTTGTATAATGTCATTCAAAAAGATCAGTCTCTATCGTCATCTTATACTTGAGTTCATCTTAATATATGCATGCATATACATGTTTATGTAACAGCTACAACAGCATTTTTCCAATTCCACATTGAAAAGTGAGATCTCCTTCTCTTTCCCTTCACCCATCTTCACTCTCCTTTACACTTTCCTTTCTCAGATGGGGCTTCAAAAATTCAGAATTGATTGCTAGACTTTGTTACCCTCCTGTACTTTTTCTGTGGTTACCCGTTTCCATTTTGTCCAGTCCTTATACTTTCTCCTACTTTTTATTTCATACTCTTTTAGGCCTGTTGAGTAGCATGACAGTGCTCTTGACAATTCCAGTTCACCATCTCTTAAGCTATATATAAAATAACAATATTGATTATATATTTAGGCCTCCATATGCCCTCTTTTTGTGAATTGTGACCTCTCTGAAATGGTTAGTATGACTCTATATCCATATCCCTCTAATGTGCTTCTGATATACAAGAGGGCTCCCAAGAAAGACTCTAGGAGACATCAGGACTGATATAAGCCTTTGCAACTTATTTCTCTTATTTCTGTACAGAGCAGTGAGCTCTGTACAATAGTGGCCAAATTAATGCATACTTTGTATTTATACATATTTGATT
Organism: Megaceryle maxima; assembly: GCA_024605025.1. Taxonomy (NCBI): domain Eukaryota; kingdom Metazoa; phylum Chordata; class Aves; order Coraciiformes; family Cerylidae; genus Megaceryle; species Megaceryle maxima. The sequence goes on along the minus strand of JANHGN010001046.1, from coordinate 2,430 downwards.
TCCCTAGGATAGCACATTTTTCCTCTGCCATGTATGGTACCAAGCATATTGACACATCTTGGCAGATAAAAATAAGACAAAAAACTGCAAATAGAATATAATCACATTCCCTAGTTTTTCTCAAATTATTCAGTAACAAAGGAAATGTTTATTGTGGGTTTTTTTAGCTTTTCATGAGAATACCATGCAGCCTGATTATGTCCTCAGTTAACAGACGAAATTGTAAGATGTATTTCACTTTTTGTTGAATAAAATAGGAGCAGTCAGAGGCACTGCTTCTTGGTGGGGGGCATATTGTAGTGAACAGTGAGGTAGTACTTCAGCTGTACTGAAGAGAAGAACATTAAGGGAAAGAAAACACTCCAACAGTAAGAGTGAATAAAGCTGAGTCTGCAAATCAGTACAATTCCCTTTCCTAGATATATGCAGAAGTATGCGATTCCATCCGATTATTTTTTTCAGATTCCTCAGGTTTATTATCAAACGCAGCATGGTGGTAGCCATGGGAACACTATTAAAGTTGTATCTAGTTTGCCACGCAAGGATAGGACTTTGCAATCCCTCAGGATGCTGTTCAAAGTATTTTATAGATTTTTTGTCCACATTTCAGTGTTGCCAACATATGTACTGTAGCTTAATTGACAGAGGTTATTCTGTGATATATTAAAGCTTTTCACTATATGCTTTGCAAAATCATGTTAATACAGGTTTTAAAGAAAAGCTAAAATACAACCAGAATACAACATACTTTAGCTTTATTCCCCTGGCAATTTGTTCCATTTCATTTTTTTTTAATTTACATTCCCTTTCCTCAGTTATCTCTTAGAAGCATAAAATGTCTTATATCTATAAAACATGTATAAAGCCAAGGATGAGACCAAGATAAGATTTTTCTTTTTAGTTTTCACAGATGAAATCTGCAGTCCAGAACAAAATATGACTCACTTTTCTATCCAAGATTAGAGTATGTCATTGCAAGAAGTGGCAAGCTCAGCTTGCCCAGGTAATCCCTGCACATTTAGATTACTTCATGTCAAGGATGCTGAGAAGAGGGAAAGTGTGTGTGGGAAAGCAGGGAGAGGAGGAAATACATGCAGATGAACCAGGTTCCACCCTCGCTTCACCCTCCATCCCAGCTCGGAGCGGTTGTGCAGCAGATGTTATCCAAAATGCGAATGTTGTGGGATGTCAGAAGCCAGGATCTCCTCTCATTCATTGCATTCTGATTGCATACATATTGCCTACAGATAGGATCCCTTCCCCAGTTTTGGCCCCAGTGTAAGCATGTAATAGCTTTCAGGGTAATTTGGTTTTGGCTCTTTCATAGGTGTCCTTATGCCATGACTTCAGGGAGGACTAAAGCTTTTGCTTTAAAAGAATGAGCAAGTCTGTCTTCATTCTTACCATCAGCTATTGAAATGAGAACAGAAATTAAGTGGTCCCTATCTCATTTTACAAGGATATTGTTGATGAAAAAAAAAAATCTCTCAGTACTTGGTTTTATTTCTGTTTTCCTGACTCATGCAAAACTAATGATTTTCATTCTAACCTGTGGTAAATTAGGCCACTATTTCCAGAATACATAATAGCAATTAGAAATTTTTTGTACATTGTAGGGTTATTGTATCAGATATTGTTGCCTGACAATGTTAAAAAAAATCAGGTGTTTAACCGTTATCAATTCTGCAACCTTGGAATTGTTCTTTGATGACTTTTTCTAGCTTTGAGAGACAAAAACATAAAAATGTTTGAAAGAAAATTCCCCTGTGCCAATCAATAGCAATACCAACAAGAACGAGTAATACTGAATTTGGGAAAACTTTGTGACCTCTTTTTGTCTTCAGGGAAGGCACTTTTTCCTTAAAGTAGCAGAAACCTCCCTGAAATGCATTCTGACTCCATCTGTTTTTCTATGACAGTCACAGCTCTTAGGAAACACAGAGATACTGTTTTAAAGCTCAGGAAGGAATATGCCAGACCAAGTTTTCATTATTGGATCTTACAGTGGTCCATCCAGAGTTGCCAAGAATGGCTCTGGGCTTGGGTATTTTATATAATTGGAGGGAACAAAAAGAATGAGAAACCAGTGTGCAGTCTGATGACTGTGTGATGTAGGGAAGAGAGAAAATCTTGAAGTATTGCGAAGGAAATAATTTCTATGAAAATAATTAGAAGGGAAGTTATGACTGTGGCTAGTAGAAGGGAATATTGGAATACAAGTGGTTTCAGGCTGAATAACATTCACAACAGAGGACTTCAGCAGAATGGGCTGGAAACACCCATTTGCTACTGAAGGGCACATACATACAAATGCAACTCCAAATGCTCTATAGTAAAAGGAGACATGGCTACAAAAAAAAAAAAAAAAAAAAAAAAAAAAAAAAAAAAAAAAAAAAAAAAACAATACCCCTAAAAAAAAAAAAACCAGTA
>JANHGN010001045.1:0-24352 GCA_024605025.1 Megaceryle maxima | reverse complement strand
CCCGACAACAACCCACTTCTCCCTCCCCATACCTCCATCCGTTCAAGATGAAGCCGTGAAGCGCGGAGAGTGCTGTCTGCCTTCTCTCGTCCCTTAGAGGCTCGTTGAAAATATCACATCCTGGGCTTTGGAGGCTGAAGGGAGAGACCCCGAGGTCTCACCTCCCCCTCGGGGGGAGCAAGGTCCCTCCCTGCCGGCTGCTTCGTTCCTGGGCCCTTGCTGGGCTAGAGGAAGGGGCCGGGGAGCTGTGCGGCTCGGGCGGTGGGCACACCTGCCTTTCCGAGCCTTTCAGGATTAGAGGATGTCGCGGCTTCACCGTGCGAGAAGAGAGAGGAGGGGTGGCATCGAGCAGACACCCCCAGGGCTGTGTATGTGTTGGAGGTGGGGGGCAGGTAGCTTTCCAGACAGTGAATAAACACCCGTCAAACCTTTAACCGGTGCTGCATCCCCTTCGTCCTACCCTGCCACCACGGTCCCTCTTGGATGTCTCCCCAGCATCCTCAGTACACCCAGGCAGGCACAGGAAAGGCGAATGGGGTGGGATGGGGGGTGAAGTGAGCTCGAGGGCGAGGTGGGCGTCGAGCATCCCTCCGTGCCCGCCTGCCTCTGAGTGCGTTTTTCTGCTCCGGGCTCCCCACGCAGGGCCGTGCTCCGAGGCGCTCACCGGCAGCCCCAGCTCCGGGGGGGATCACCCCAAGGGCAGCGGAGGCAGCGGCGGCTCCCAGGGCTCGCTGGCCTGCAGCGCCAGCGACCAGATGCGCCGCTACCGCACCGCCTTCACCCGCGAGCAGATCGCCCGGCTGGAGAAGGAGTTTTACCGGGAGAACTACGTGTCCAGGCCGCGGAGATGTGAACTGGCGGCTGCTCTAAATCTGCCAGAAACCACCATCAAGGTACATACAGCTCGGACATGTTTCCAATTAGCACGATATAAATCTATATGGTCAAACTTCCTTGCAAAACTCGGGAAAGCACTTTGCCAGCACAACCCTTCCTCTCCTGCCTCCCTCCCCCCTCCCGCCCCTTTCCCGGTCTTGCTCGCACCATGCAACAAACAGCAATGCGGGAGAGGGGACACGGGTCCCAGAGCCATCCCAGCCAGCACCGCTAATCCGGCCTCTCCCTAGCAGATAATTTTTAATCCTCCCCTCATTCCAGTCCAAATGTATCTCACATCTTGGGGGAGGGAAAAGGAAGCCAGTAGCGGCTATTGTTTTGATCTCGCTTTGCTTTGCCTTTTGAAAACATTAAAATAAACCCGGTAACAATAACACCAGGTAGTTCTGGATGCAAAACGGCAGCAAGGAAGCAGGGTGGCCGGGCTTGCCCGGAGTCCGGGTGGGTGTATGTGGGGTGTCAGCAGGACAAGCCCTAGCAAGAAGAAAGGAAAACAAGCACCCTAAAAGGGCTGCTTTACTGGGTCTCCCTGCAGATTTATAGGGGCTTAAGCGATCCCTCCGTACGTGATGACAACTCCCTCTGGGAGGTAGAACGGGCTCCGGTCTCTGCTCACCGACAGATCTGCTGCCGGTCGCGCCGCCCCGGGGCAGAGGACGGCGGTCTCGCGGAGAGGCGGGGAGTGACGGCTCTCACCTCCCCTCTTCCCGCAGGTTTGGTTCCAGAACCGCAGAATGAAGGACAAGCGGCAGCGTCTGGCTATGACCTGGCCTCACCCGGCCGACCCGGCGTTTTATACCTACATGATGAGCCACGCGGCGGCCACCGGCAACCTGCCCTACCCGTTCCCGTCTCATCTGCCCTTGCCCTACTACTCCCACATGGGCATCGGCGCCACGTCGGCCTCGGCCGCCACCCCATTCGGTTCCCCCCTGAGGCCGCTGGACACCTTCAGGGTCCTCTCCCACCCCTACCCGAGACCAGAACTGCTGTGCGCCTTCAGGCATCCCTCTCTCTACCCTGCTCCAACTCATGGACTCAGCGGCACCGGGGGCAACCCCTGCTCCTGCCTGGCTTGCCACAGCGGCCAGTCCAACGGGCTGGCGCAGAGATCCTCCGGATCAGACTTTACCTGTTCGGCCACAACCAGGACTGACTCTTTCCTCACTTTCACGCCCTCTGTGCTGAGCAAAGCCACCTCAGTTTCCATGGACCAGCGAGAAGAAGTACCTTTAACGAGATAAACCTTCGTCTCAGGGTTATTAAAAACTCGCCCCTTTCCCGGGCTTCTCTTCAAGTTAATTTACCTACAACCGATGTCTATTTAATCATGTTGTCTCCCCAGAAGTGGACACCTACGGAAAAAAAAAAAAAAAAAAAAAAGACTAAAAATAGCTCAATCTTAAAAGGATTTACATTCCAAGGGGGGGAAAGATTAAGAAGGAAGAAATGACTAATCATTTATCTCTGAGAAGGATTTTAGGTACGGAGGAGGAAGAAAACCAACCCGAATTAAGTACAATTTGGTGATCTATAGAAATGAGCTGAAATTTTATTTTCTATGGATAGACTTCTTACCAAGGGCTGGGACTTCTGCGGGTCACAGCAACAAAACTTATGCACAAACCTTCGAGACAGAAAATCTGAAATACTTGAAAGAAACATTATCTTGATAAAGAAATGGCTTGTGCGCATGAAGAAAGCAAAGATGTAATCTACCAGAGTGTTCATAAAATAAAAACAACGAGCAAACAGCAAAAATAAAAGGTTTCTGGATTGCAACACAACAGTATTATCCAGTTGTTTATGTAGAGAAAAATAATGCTTTGCCATAAAGGAAAACTGTAATTCTGTGAATTATTTCCGTGGTTTACTTGCATTCTTCACTCTCTCCCCTGTCTCCTCCTTCGTTTCGAGCAGAAATTCAGCTCTTTCTTTCTTTCTTTATTTCTTTCTTTTTCTCTCTCTCTCTCTCTCTCTCCCTTTCTTTTCTTTCCAACATTTATTTTTAAGAGGCAGACTGGAATTGGCAGGGAAAAAATACGAGCTCCTGACTCTTCATGGGTCAGAGCTATTTGTCCTTCAAATAACAATGTCTTATTATCAGTCGCTGAAATGTGCACACACTGACGAAATTAGCAAGTGATGTATATGTAAAGAGGGTTTTTGAATATCGAATGTATAATGCTCTGTAAGCAGAGACCCTGTGCCAAACGCTAACAAGCCGCCAAGGGAAGAGATTAGGTGACAGGGAGCACAACTCCTTCAGACAATCACCAGTCTGTAAACTGAAGCAAAGGCGATTTCCTTCCTTTGTACTTCAGCCTTCATTTGTCTCACTGACTTTTCCTTGTTGCTGTTTATTTATTTATTTATTATATATATATATTAGTATTGAATTCGTGCGTCGGGTTTTGTGTTTACTTCCCCCACTCCTAGGCTTTGCATTTGTATGTGTCCCTCACATTGGTCCCTCTTCTTTCTTGAGGAGTATTTATTTTAAAAGCACCCGCACCTCCCCTTTCAGGTATTTCGGAAGGAGGTAGCATCACTGCATTTGCTTAGAATTCTGTCAATCTAGAATTTAAAAAACACTGGCACCTGGCTGGGTAATAGTTTCTTCCAAAACCGTGATTGTTTATTTTATTCTATTTTTAAATGTCCCAAAGAATACACTGACATAATTTGTTACCATGTCAGAATAAAAGTTAATAACAACAGCAGTAACAACACCAACAACGATAACAGACACATTTTAAGAACATATGATACTCTGTGTGTGTGCGTTAAAATTGTTGGTTAGGACGAATTTCACCTTCATGCAGTTTCTAATAGTTACGTTTCAACAAGCAGGAAAAGAAACGCTGGACAGAACAAAGACGTGTTGACATATCCGCTAACTACTTTGGTTTAAATTGTTGAGGAGCCTCTGGTTTATTGTCACAGCGGAGACTTTCTTGTCCTTAGAACAGGGAGTGAATAGCAGCGTTTCCCTATAGCAGATGGAGATAAGGGAAGAGACGGGAGCGTGCCAGTATATATTTTTCCAATTAAAAAAAAAAAAAGAAAAAGAAAAAAAAGTTAGAGCTTTTTAAAAACTGATCCAAAGTCACCATCTTTAAATCATTAAGAGCAGATTGTTCCGTCCTTTCTGAACGAGATATCTTCATGGACATGGAAACCGATGGACCTTTTTGGACACTCACGAATAGATTGTTCCCCCCATCCCCCCGGAAATAACAATTATAAACAGCGTCCAAGGGCAGCGCAGAGCAACATCTCAGCTTTGCAAACCTTTCCCCTCCTTTATCTTTTAGCAGACAGAAGAACCAGTCTGACAAACTGGAACACAGCGGAGGGAGTGCCTGATACAATCCCCCAGCGACCCCGGGAGAAGGGAGCGCTGAAGAGGTCGGGGGACAGCTGGGCGCTGCCCAGCAAAACCGGCGGGTTATAGATGGCCCATGACCCCCGCCAGGCGGAGGCACCTGCTGGGCCGCGATCGCAGGGCACGATCCGCCCGGAGCTGCTGCCGGTCATCGACTGCAGAAAGATCGCGGCACCAGTTTGCCCTCGCAAAATGCCCACTTGGCAATATGTTATCAGCTAGGACGCAGAGCAATATATCTATATTTTTTTTTTTCCCAAATACATATATTTTATATATGTAGAGGTGTGTGTGTGACAGAATATTTAACCCTCTGTGTACCACTTCCATCCGCAAAGGGGACATGCCCCTTAACGAGAGAGGAGGCAGAGAACCGGAGTATGGTCCAAGGCTCGCACGCAGTCGACATCGTCCCCGCTTTCCTCCTCTGACCCAGGCGACGATTGCCGCCCTCCCAACCACCCGCTCTTGAAGGATGCTGCGGCACAAGGTGGCTGTGAATTTCTCAGTGGTTCGGGCACAGGGCAGAGATTGTCTGCGACAGGTAAATAGGCTGCAGGTCGCAGTGATGCCAAGGGTATTTTCAGTTAATAGGGGAGGGAAAATGAGGTGTCTGGAGCGATATTGGAAAGTACAAGATCGATGATCCTTCCTCGTGTCCAATCAGCAGCCTTTAATTGACTGTATTTTCTAGGTAATTGAGCCGCTGTGCTCCTAAATTGAAGTGGAAGATATAACAATACATCTTACTGGGAGGAATTACTCATTACTTCATAATGAAATTTTCCTTTTGCTGCGTGGGGCCGGTGCCGTTAACGCCTTCGCCGCTGGTGGGGGGTGCCCGCGGCCCTAGGCGGGGCGCCTGCTCCGGGCAGGCAAGGGGCATCTCCGGCGGCGGGGGCAGAGATAGGGCACCAGCCGGCAGCAGGCTCTGACTCTGTCCCCAAGCCACTGCCACCAGGCAGGCAGGTTTCCCTTGTCTCGCCGTCACCGGGGATGAGACTTTTCGAGGAATTAGGGTGAGGCCCAGGGGGAGCCGACGGCAGGCACCCGCCCACTTGTCACCAGCGGGCGCGGAATTGTCTTCAGGGTACCCCATGTGCCGCATCGGCTGCGCTTCCCAGCCAGCCAAATTCAGCTCCGAAAAGCCTTCCCCGCCTTGTTAGCGTTTGATTGATTGCCTTATTAAAGCGTGTTCTTGTAAGTGTGACCGAGTTGATTGCACTGCATATGTTTGGGATAATCTTCATTTTAAACAACTGAATAATAATATTACTAATAAAAAAAGGACCAGAAGAGGAAGAAGATGAGCTCTAGAGAACGGGTTAAGCCTAAACGATCCCGGGGAGCCGTGTTGTAACTCGCGCATTAAATTGCTCCGTTACTATCATATCACTCAGCCCATCTTTGTTGTGTTTTATGCGTCACCTCCTATACCATTAAGTGAGATAACACCGACACTGCCGCTTACTTTCCCGTCTCAGACTATATGTTTTTATTAAGGTTGTATGATTAAATTGGATTGAACTGCTTTTCCAGCACTATTCTTTACTCCAGCGCCCAAATCATTAGAAAATCGTCTCTGCCATATTTTACTTTTTCTGCTGGGTTGTTAGGTCGTTTGCCGGCATCTGCAGAAAGGCGTGCTGCTCCTTTAGCTTTTTGGTTTGTATATCAAAATGAGTTTTGGTGGTTGTGTTTTTGTTGTGGGGGTTTTTTTTTTTTTTTTTTTTTTGTTCCCCCCTCCCCCCCATTATTCTCCTGCTTGCCTGGATACTTTATTTTACTACTGAGTTTAGCTTCTGAGAACACCCTTCACCATATGTCACCCCAAGGCCCGCTGTCCTGCTTCTTACAATAGTGTCACGCAGGGGTAAAGCTAACGTCAGGATGAGCTGGTGTCTCGTTAACACAAATGACTTAATTTAGGCGCATCAGGTTCCCGGGTGGGTGTAAAGGGGAGGGAAACCAGGCCCGCGTCCTTTTGCTGCATCCTTCTCCTGGGACACCCCTTTTTTTTTTTTTGCCTACTCCCTTCAGATCTTCTCCCTGCAACTTTTGTAAGGCGGGAGGGTCCCATCTCCCCTCAGCACCCGCATATGGGCTGACACCCGTGCGCGTCTGGAGAGATGGTACCAAGGAAGGAATGCGGTTAGAGTCGATTAAGGTAGGTCTCCGCCAGAAATGGTCCCTGTCTTTGGAAAGTTTTTCGTATTTTTTGTCTCGCTAAATACGGGGAAGAAGAGACAGCTAACTCAGGATCTTCAAACAAGAAAACAAATAAATCAGAAACTCTGGTCTGCAGTTCACTGTTTGCCTTTTTTTTTTTTTTTTAAACCTTTTTAATCAGTTAAACTCAGTCTACTTACGACCAAGAACGTAGTGCAGGTTTACACTAATATTTACAGACCTAATTTTAAAGAATTTCCACCAGAGTATTTTATGCATGTATACATACAAGCAAACGCACGAAGTGATTTTCTTTGCTGCCCTATCTACAACGAAGTGTCTGGGATTTCAGACACAGAAATTGCCACTTAAAAACATCACATAAAAGTATTAAGTAATTATTTAAAACAAGGCTGTTTAGAAAAAAATATTTGTATTTATTGCAGCTGCTCGATTGGCCTCGTTAAAGCTGGGGAGCATTTAAATTGTATTACAGTCTCATTTAAATCCAGTTTCGTTCCAGCAGGCTGCAAAGCCTGAATAGAACCAATCACTCCATAATGATGATGAATGAGAAATTAATTCAGATACAAGCAAGACAATTTAGGCCTTCATCTGTTTAAATAGCCTTCCAAGATTATTTGCAATTGCAGGTCACAGATTTAATCAATTGTCCAATCTTGTGAAAGTCATATCCTTGCATCTTCATCGAGATTATTTATAGCGCGGCGAAGCCCAGTGAAAGGTATATGTTCTTAACAGGAACAATTACTTAAAGGGAAGCGTTTGCAAAATCAAAAACAAATGCCTCCGTAGGCTGTAAGTGATCAAACATTTCCTCACTCTCCCAGCACATCCTACCCGGCCTGAAGAAGGGAGAGAAGCTGCAGGTGGGGTGCAAAGGGGACAGTTGCCGAACTCCAGTTCTGCCCTGTAGGTTTTTACTCTCTACAGAGAAACCACTCGCGCCAGACGTTGCTTCTCCGTAGGTCACTCAGCCCCACCTCCGCGGGGACGTGCTTTGCTCCCAAGAGCGATGCCTGCAGAAAGGACACGTTAAAAAGCAGCTTGTAACCACGCAGTAACACGCAAACGGTGCTGCTGCTCAGCCGGGGGATGCAAACCGCGGGGAGAAACTGTCATTTTCTGTCTCTGACTGCCTGTTCGAGATCTATACGTATCTATGCACCACCGGCCTTGCTTTTGGTTGAGCCATGCGTCTTCCCCCAGCCCAGCCTTACACACTACCGACCTCCCCCCGAGCCGGGGAGCCGCGGCGCCGTGTCTGCCTGCCTGGGGATGGAGCCGGCAGGGCATCCCCACTCCTGTCCTGGAACGCCGGCTCTTCCCTCGGGCTTGGGCGACCCGCACCTGGAAAAGTCTGAGGTCTCGAATAAGTCAGGGTAATGAAGCATCTCCGAAAGTTGAAGAAGGCCGTTTGTTAACCGAGAGAATTGTTGCATTTTTCGAAGAAGAGCTAAAAAGCAAGAGAGAGGCCGAGTCTGTTCCTCAGTGTCCCCGTGTGTAACTCTCTTCTTCTCCAAACGCAGACCTATTTACCTCAAGTCCTCATATATACATTGTCCCCGAAGGGCTGCCTCTAAGGGCTGTTTCAGCCTCCTGCCCAACCAGGAGAGATGATCCTGGGACTGGAAAAGCACCTGCTGCCCCAATATACATTCCTGTGCAACCCGAAGGGAGCGCCTGGAAGGTGTTAGGAGTAGGGCCCGGCCCCGAGTCCCATGCCCCACAGAAGCCTGAGCGTGGAAGGTCCGAGCACCCATGAGCAGCTCAGGTCCGCAGACCTCGTTTAACTCCTGGACCCTAGGAGTCACCGGAGACACCCTGGGAGCCACCAAAGTTTGGCCGCAGAGATAGGTGGTCACGCTGCCCACGGAGAGGTGGGTTTCCTAGGTGGGTTTCCTGGGTGGGAGTGGGCGGGAGTCAGCAGTAACAAGTCCTCCCAGTGACCCGGGAGCCCCCAGTCAATGTAGTTTTCCTGCGCCTCAAAAGGGAGAGTGGGGCGCACCCACACACGGGCACTGCTGGAGCAGGACCACGCGAGGATTTCGGGCATCAGGCTGGCCCGGAGGAGTCATGTGGGTGCGTGTTCCAGCCTCCCGCTTTCCGCCTCATACGGGAACCTGGAGCCACGCCGATACCTAAAACAAAAGCCTTACTACAGGACCCCCAAAGCTCCGAGGAGTCAGTCTCAGCGGCGGACTTTGATGTATCGCTGTCCAATTAGTGCCTTTAATTGGTGTCCTCTGGGACAGGCAACCCGCGAGAAGGGGCGGCGAGCTCTCTGCCGGCTCTCTCTGCCCGCTCCCAAGGTAACAAATAATCTGGCTGGGCGACACGAATCCTGCATCCCTCGGAGCAGGAGGGGGGAAATGACCTCGCAAACCTGAGAGCAACTGCTTGCAAATCGTCCTGTGGGGCTCTGTACCCACGGACACCCATGTGCCAGGCGGGTAGGGGCGCGGAGTGTAGCTGCTCCCACGTTTACCCCAGTCATCGCAGTCAAATGCCTCTCTCGCTGCCAAGGGTGGCGATCATCGGCGTGGAAACGACACTGCTTGAAACATACCTCACGTTCTTACCAATTTGGCGAATGAAGGTCGCCTGTTAAGCGTAATTTTAGAGGTTAAATGAGGCTGACTGCAGATTTAAAGACACTTGATAAAATGTCTTAGTTAAATGACATGTACGGTATACATACATGCCAAACAGAGGTCTAGATTTACCTTGGGGGAGGAGGAAACAAAACAAATACACAAACACTCAGGAAGGAAGAAATGCTGCCAATTTATTACAAACCAAAAACGCTCGGTCAAAAAAGAAATTGATCGCTTAATCCATCAAATGTGTAAAACGTATTTTTGGGATCAGAAGTTGCTCGGAAAGAGAGAGGCAGGGGGAAAGTTCGTACTTGACAAGAACTCTCAAAAGGGGCATGCTAGGAAAAAAGAGGGAATAAAAGACAGCTGTTACCGGAAGCTCACCTTGATGCAATGCTCGTTTTCTTTTTTTTTTTTTTCCTCCTTTTTTTTTTTTTTTTTTTTTTTTGGGTAGTTGTACATTCCTTTAAGGAAAAAGAAAAATACCTGTAGGCAGAGAAAGGTGAAATTTTTGATTAATAAGGAAATAACAGAATGGCAGAACAGAAAGCAATGCTGACTTCTCAAGCCCACTATTAATGGACGTGTCTCTGGGGAAGACAGGCAGTTCAAGGCTGTCCTAGGAGCTATCAATCCCTGGTACACAGGTACACCTCAAAACAGTCACTAGACTTTTTATAGAAAAGCATCTCTGATCGGTATTTGTAAGATTAACTACTTCATTTGCTATTCTGCATTTGCAGCATTAAAATAATGTAATTTTGCTACATTCTTCCAAAGCAGCAATACAGTGCTACATTAGGGGATCTTTTACATACAGTCCCCAGAAGCCAAGTCCTGCATTGCCACCAGAAGTCATGGCCTGAAAATGCCACTTCCTCACTCTATAGAGAGACCTTTGCATTGGGATGAGTGCTCTCAGTTTCCTATCCAAGTCTGTTCAGCCAGTTACCTCAACAGCTTGATTTCACTTTGCTAAATGTTAATTAAAAAGCTTTTACACTTTCTACCTTTCCTGCCTGGGACCAAATTTTGGAGGTTCTAACTCATTCAAAAATGCATTTTTTGCCTGCTTAGGGAAGTTTACTTAATGCTATTACAGTACAGGATCAAAGATGAATTAAAGAGCAAATAAAGCAACTACTATTACTCGATCCACAGGATTAATATTTGACCTTGTACTCCGATAGACTGTGAATCACTTCTGGGAATCATTCTACAATTATTCTAACATTTAGTCAAGCTTGTGTACTTTAGGGAGGGAAGTTTTCTCTAATGTGGAGATACTGAGTCATAGGTTCCAAAACCACTTCCCACAAGTGACCTGACCTGAAGTAAAATTTAATCCAAAACAAAAAGTTCTGATTTACTAAACCTTCAGATAGAAAGAAGCACAGATTTGCCTCCTCTTACAGTTACATATTAAGTAAAAAATCATACAGAAAAGAGAAGGAAAAAAATGTAAAAGGAAAGGGAGAAATCCCTAGTTTTGTCAATGTTTATGGTCCCCTTGCAGACAGCTGTGGACTAAGATCTATTCTGAAGGCAGGAGAGCACTCAGCCTGTTGACAGGGGCTGGTTTGGCTCCAGATTATGTTCTCAACCTGTTCCTGATGCATAAGTGATGTGGATTTGGACAAGTGGGCAAGCCTGAGTGTCTCAGTGTCCTCAGCACCAAACAGTGCATTACTGCCCGTAAACACTGTCTCACAAGGTACAAGAAGATAAAGAGTGCATGACCCTACATGCTTCTCCCTCTGCTTTGGCAGTCACAGCTTCCCACCAGAAAGCCTGCATGTCATTTGGGTCACAAAGGCAGGTTTATACAACAGACCTCTACTGCAGCACTGAGCAACTGAATTGGTTGCACTGGTTGCTTATAAGGAGGCAGTTACTCCTGCATCTATTTAGTTCATTTAATCTAATCTAAATTCAGATTATGACACCAGGTTCTCCAAGAAAAAAAGGCAGTAACATCACTAATTACAGTTCCTTACTTTGATAGCAGTAGGGCAGCCGATTCCCATGTTGTTGACACACCTACTGATTTTTTTATGATGACATACTCCAGTTGGCCATTTGTATCTTAAGGACTGTGCCCACACATTTTTAAAAGAATAGTGCAAGACAAGCAGAAAAAAGGGCAACATATCCCCTTTTTCTAATGCTGCTCCACAGAGGAAAAGCCATATTCACATGTGGAGTTTGGTGTGGGATGTCCAGATATGAATATAGGAATCAGACATGCTGAACTAATTGTACTGGCTCCCAGTGCTAGAGGATATTCCCCAAATGAACATTCCTAAGCCAGACCTGAATGGCACTTAACACCACACAGGGACAATCACCTGAGGTTTGGAGCAAGTAATGAGCAGCCATATCATGCAATTTTCAAAACAGGTGCCTTATGTGACATGACATAACATCTTATGAAGAATTTTGGTAGTTTATACCAGCCATGATTCACTAGCAAGAGCAAACGAATAGACCAGGAAAAAAGATTTAAAAAGCATCCAGTTTTATTTATTTCTAATAAAAACTGTTCACAATTTATCATTCTGCTCTCAGGTAAATTATTAAACTTTTATTATCCAGTCTTTTCCACGAAAGATGTTTACATACTGTAAAAAGTACGTCTTTGTCTTCACTCTGACAACCTAAGCAAATGACATTTGTGTGACCTGTCAGTGTGAGGCACTTTCTACAGTTACTGAGCTCTGAGTGAGGCTTTCTCTTTGCCAGTTTTAGTCTCCTCTCTAAAAGCATGGAAGCCATAACTACCAAACAGTGTGAGGGTTTTTAGCTTTTTTTTTGGCAGCTTTTTGTTTTTTTTTTTTTTTTTTTTTTTATTTTTTTTTTTTTTTTTTTTTTTTTTTTTTTTTTTTTTTTTTATTTCTAGTTAATGTTTCCTGTACAGGCAACAAAGAACTACACTAGCCCAAATGCAATTCTACAGCATTGCAACAGGGTTGTATGTTCACACATTTCACCACTATAACATTGTTTTTCTCCACCTCTGTCTTCTCCACTTCTTCTTTGTGCTCTTTAAATCTTAAATTGTTCGAAGTAGTCTCTGATACCTACTGATTAGGGACACTGTATAATATAGGTATACAATATAATATGTTAAGATTAGAATGTCGTGAGGTAACTGCCTTACAAAGCCTAGGCTGAGATATTGATAAACTAAACCTATAATCTCATAAAAATAAACCAAATGTGCAATGCCAATAGCTATTTTTTCACAAATATTTTTTCTATCTTGACTGACATAACTTAGATTCCTTTCCTGAGTTCTTTATTACATTAATTCTGTGTCAGTTTTGCTGTTCTTTTCTTTTACATTGGTCCAATGCTAATCATCCCACAGTTACTGGGTCACCTCCTTCTTTCCTTCTGTTTTGAAGCTCAACATTACCTCTTTTGAAATTCCACCAGTATTCCAACATTTCTTGAATAAAAAATAATAAAAAAATCAGAGTTCTGCTTGGTCACTTCTTTAAAGACTTTGAAAATTCACTGATTGTTGTTATTTCTCTGCCCCACTAGGCACTGTTCAATATCTTCTTTAGTTATTTTTCTTAAAAGTACTTGTTTTTCCTCTTGTTAAAATTACATCAACCTGATTTACAAATGAAGATCAAAACACTGATTTTTCACTTCCAGCTAATATTAGGTCCACACTGTTTCTTTTGGTTTTGTTATACTTTAGAACTTTTTCTTACTGCTTTTTATCCTTTTTACTAGATATTAACCTTCATTTTCCCTGTTGTCTTTAGCTTCCCTTGTCAACTTCCTGCATTTTATAATATTTGGTGTATGCTAGTTGCCATGGGATACAGTTCCATCTGTATCTTGCATGGTGACCTTTTTACTTCAGATGTTTACCTTCACTTCATTCTCTTCTAGGACTGTTCTGAAGTTAGGAAGCTGCCCTCCATGTAGATATTGCTCATATGCAATGTAATTTCCGGTCTCTAGCCACCCACCAGTTTCCAGTCTAAAAATTAATTCATCATAACAAGGTCCAAAAAATACTTTTTTTCCATGCTGGACAACATGCCTTTCAAGTTGAAGAATTATCCATGATTTTTAGAAATGATCAGTGGTGGTTTACTGCTAGCTGCATGAAATAAAGTAGCACACATGTTGAACTGAGTTTGTCCAGATGCTACTATTTTTATTCCTAGATATTGCAGACAAATGTTTAAGAGGTAATTCATCCCATTCTTGGGTTTGATTTGGTGCTTTGTGACACACCCCTGTCAGCATCCCTGGTCTTTGTTAGTTAGTACATCAATCCATGTGCTTTTGTGACCTTTTAATTGTGAGCTATAATTACCAAGTTGATCCCCTCTCCTCCTGCTCACTGTTTTTACTTACTTTATCTGTTTATCCAGGTTAGAATCTGAATGTGATGCTCCATTCACATGACTCATCCCACCAGGTGCTAATGATACCGACTATATATTTTCACTAATAAGAGTTTCCTGTTCCATGACTGTGTTATCCATACACTCTACCGCTGTCATAGGAGCACCTGAAACATTCCTTTCCTTTGCATAATTTGTTACACTGATTCAAAGTTTGTTGTTTATTGTAGCATATTTGCAGATGGAACCATGTCTTCATCTGTCCTCCTTGGAATCATTGTACTAACACCTTCCTGCTGTTCTAGTTAATTCCCAGCCACTCCATTTCCCATGAACAAGACACATTATTCACGCAGCTTCTCTCCTATTAGTACATGTCCCATTCTTACACTGAAGTAAAAACTTAACTTCAGACCAGAAGCAAAGTCCTGAGGACACCAGATTTTCTGCTTTTTATGACTTGAAAGCATGGAAGAGTCTCCAAAATGTTTGTATGGATATTCATCTGTCCACTCCTCTTGCTTCCTTCTCAAATCCTCAAAGTCTTTCTTTAACCAACCCTCTGCCACTAGCTGTAGTGAGTATCAGAGTAGATGCTTCCAGGATGATTTCACAAATGTGTTTGCTTATGTAGCGCATTGATTCTAATTTTTTTTTTTTTTTAACATTATAATTTTGGCCACTTCAATGTATTTTTGTTTGTTTGCAACCTGACAGCTATCCAATTGTGACTTCTTAATCTCTGCATGTTGTTTAAGCCCATGCTTTTGAAACATGGGCATTAACTGTAACACTAAGCATTTGGTTTAGCAAAGGATAGCTACATCCCTATCACCCTAGTCAATAGCTTAAGGATTTGTTGATCTCAGCTATTTCAGTTCAGTCTGACAACTTTTACATTCCCTAAAGCTTTCAGTCGTCTCATGTCATTCTGTGCCACCATGGAGACCTTTGGTGCAATGATCAGTGATGACAAATTAGAATTGAAGGTATATGAATGCATTAAAACAAATATTAAAGTGTATCTTTGAGTCTGAACAGTTCTCGCACTTTTCCAAATGTTTTCCCAATTTGTCTGCATCCTTTCCAAAGTGAAGATTGTATTCTAATGATGGATTTATGCTACAAAAAATTAAAAAAACTCTCTGTGCTTGCTGTCTCCATTTGAATTACCCCTATGAGCTACCACATCACCTTGGGAATTCATGTTCAGTGATATTTAATCCTTTAGAGGCTTCAACCTTTTCAAACACAGATTGCTCCAGATCCACATCCTTTGATAAAGTCAAATGTGGGATTGGGTGTGGGGCCATTTACCATGTGACCTGGGCAATTTAGTCAAAGTGACATGTCCTTAAAATATGTTTATGTTCAAAGAAATTCACATTCTTTTTCAGGAATTTACCCCCTGAAAATATTGATAAAATTAATGATCAGTGGTGATCCATAGAAGAACTGCTGGAGGATCTGTGCTAGTTCACCCTTAGGTGAAGACTGTTCCTCTGCTGATCTATTAGTTATCTGGTTTTCAATCCATTTAAAATGTATTACACTAAATTTTTTTTTTTTTTTAAATATCAGAATATGGATTAAATTAAAAGGCATTCAGAGTCTGCTAGAGAAATGAAGATATCTTTGCCAATCAAATCTCTTATCATTAAAAAAAAGGCAGATCCTATTAACAGGATTCTTTGTTAATAAAGCAGATAATTTAAAAAACACTTCTGGTGACAATTAGTTGTGTTGCCATCTTCTCATTCTTTCTTGCTTGCATCTTACATTAATTTTTCTATGTCTCTGCCTTGGACAAATTATTCATTTTAACTTTGGTATGCTGATTTTTTTACAACCTCTTTGAAATTGCCTCAGAATTACAAGATTTGATACATGCCTTTAATGCACCCCATACTCTTCAATGTCCAAAGGCATTATTTGAAAGGAAGTCTAGAATTCAATTCCATAGATAGGTTATCTATCTGTCTTGATCATCTGCATTTGCAGACTGCTCTTCAATCAAGCACACTTGGTACTTTCTATTCCATTATTTCAAACTCTTCTATTAGCAGTCAGACCAGAACAACTTTGCCAAATAGAGTAATTTCGATTTTGCTATTTGAAATGTGCAGAGCTTTGAATTTTAACATTGGGCATAACGCTTGCTGTGATTATGTTGTATTCAGCTCCACTATCTTTTTGGAATCCACTTTTTATCCATATCTTTCCAGTGTCAGAAGCCAACCTGCTATAGAATATACCAGTGTAAATTAAGAGACTTAGTAAAACCTTTATTTAATGAGCTTCATCCTCCAGCTGCATTTTGCTATCAGAGACCAGTGCCAACACCTTTGCATTGTATCAATTCCCTTCACGGTTATTGCAAAGGAAGACGGTCTCTATACTGTGCTTCCTCTTGCAGTCTCGTGTTCAGTTTGGGCATGTGTTTTCAATTCTATGCTTCATTCTTTCAGGACTTACTAGATACTTGTATTAATAAAACATGCTTTCTGCTGTTTTTCAAGTATCTTTGCAACTTTGAATTTTTATCTTACATGAAAGTTGTGCTTGTCTAGTTTTCCTTTATTTTGTCAAAGATAGTTTTGTTTAGTCTGTTAGTCTCTTAACATTCATGTGATTTGGCTTTACCACACAGACTGATGATTTAATGGGGCAATCATTTCAACAAGGAGGTAGTTTCTGCTAAACAGCATTTATTTATTTGAAAGAGCTGTTCTTGCATGGGTCTTCTTTCTGCTGCTTTGTGTAACACAACCCAATTCCCCATAAATTTATCTTCTTCACTTTAAAAACCTATGCTAAGCCTTTCTATAATTCTATCGTTCATTAGTTTTTCAACATTCTGTATCCTCTTTGCAGTAACACAATATTGCATACTACCATTTCTCTCTCATGTTGTAATATTTCCAGTGGTATAATTTAAAAATCCCTTATGCCCCTCACATTAGGCTTCCCTATAAGCCAATAAAGGTATTTCAGACTTAACTCTAGCAGAGCCAAGGTACATGTCCCCCTCAAAAACTCTGTCTGACAATTGCCTAACCTCAGAAATATTTTATTTGGCTGCTACCTGACTCCAATCACTAATGCAAAGAGGATTGAGGGAACAAGGACTGGGAACCAGGGAACCCAAACAGCTTTTTTTTTTTTTTAAAAAAAAGAAACTCTCACACAGAGGCAGAAAAGGTATGCGGTGTGATACAGTTGGTCCCCAACAGGAAGACATGACTGCACAGTAACCCTGTTCCAGGATGCAGACTCTGCTGTAGGAAAGCATGTCTCTCTGTGCTTGTGCCTGCTCCTCTCCGCTCTTGAAGAGGGAGTCCTGGTGCCTAATGACAGCTTCTGGACTTGTTTCTTGTAATTCTGGAGCTCCTGTTACCTTTTGACAGTGGTTTTAGTATGCAAACTGAATTTGTAGCAAAGCACATGATAATAAAATTCCCCATTCTGTCAAATGCTTGAGGCAGGATTTTAAAAATGGTAGTGAGGAAGTACATGCCTTGCAACCACTCTTATGTTCCTTTCAGTAGGTACATACTTTAGAATTTGGTTATGATTTTTCCATGCTAATCAGATTAAGTTCTGTGCAATATTCATTCAAGTCCCTCAAGTCCCCCAAGGCATTGAGTTTGTAGTCCAAACTGTTGGGTCTATAACACCTTTCCTTTTTTTTTTTTTTTCCTGACAACATTTTAATTTTTAATGGTTTGCTTTTAATAGACTATTTACAAATGCCACCATTACAGGTAAAAATTCTGAAGTATTATTGATAAATGCACTAGCTTCCAGATCATTCCCGGAGCTTGAACAGAAATGACAGCAGCAAACAATTTAAACCAAAGCTGGATAAAATAGAAGCTATAAGAGCAACAACTCCCTCTGCAGACACAAACCTTCTGTAAAGGTAATTAATAACTGTTGTTAATAGCAAGACCTAATTTATAGAGAAGCCAACATAAGACAATAATGAAGAAATGAAATAAATAATCAGCTGAAATGATAAAGATCAGCTGTGACATCATTTCAGAATAGCATTCAAGGGGTTGCGAGATCTAATGTCTATCTCTTCATTAATCAGAATAACATTACAGATGTTATTTATTCAAGGAATGTTTTGTGAAGATATAAGTATATACAGCATATTTCTGAGAGCAGATGCCAAATCAAGAGTATGCAGCTTTCCTATTATCATCTATGTGTAGAAGAGACTTTGATATATATATTTTTTTAATAGTAGAATTCATAAGAACTTAAAAGTTCAGAAAAGCTGTTTTTAAGCTAATAAATAGCTTTGGTTGATACAATAAATCTCAGCTTTCCTGTTTCAAGTGTTGAGGAAGAACACTTGCAGTTCCCTATATCTCCCCCAAAAGACAAGTTAAACCAGAAAGAATTGTAACTAAGTTCACCCTGTGGCACTCCCACCCGGGGAAACTATAAGGTATTACCTGGAAATTATGCAGTCCAGCCTGGAGACACTTAAGCAATGTAATACTTGCCTGCAGTATTGGAGTGAAAGGCATTCCATTACTCATAACTCAATGACTTGTCATCTCTATATATGCCAATAAAACCCTAAACATGTTTTCCTCTAAACTGAGCAGTTACCTGACTTCAAACTTTACAAATAACCATCAGCTATAGCATCTCCTTGACAGATCAACCCTGATTCTTTGAACTAGCCTAGAGGAAGCAGTGGTTCTCCTTGCAAACATAGCCCCTCTTCACAACTGCCTGTATTTTACTTAATGGTTGAGAGCATTTATCTGCATACCTCTCAGCTTGGTCTCACCATCTTGCAGGAAGCTGAGTTAAAGCCTTCTCTGTCCCCTCTCACTTACTACAAGGGGCCTTTAACCAGCTGTGTGCCATAGGACTAGCTGAGAAAGGCATAAAGGGCACCATATGGGCAAACCCAACCATTCCATATTATTTGTTCCCACTTCTGAGATCCTTGTTCCAGCTCACAACTCAAGCTCAGGAAAAAGTGTTCTTCTCTTCTTGGAAGTCCAGTTGTTGGTCTACAGGCCATTTTTTTTTTTTTTTTTTACAGGTAGCAATAATACATATTTTCTTAGGAGCAGAAATCTGCTACATATTCCCCCTTTCCCAACTTTTTCCCAGTAGCTCCTTGCTGAAATATGTGGTTAACAATATGAAACAGAAAATCTTCCAGTGCATGATGCTCTTTAGCCATATGTTTTGTTATAGGTCGTGTTGATAACCCTGCCTGTTACTGTGGTTGACTGGTATTTCCCATGATATGATCCTTCTTTGGGTAACTTTCAACTTTTGCCAAGCACCACAGAAATTTTCTGTGCTGGGTGTACACTTCATGGTGAATTTATATATATACACACACATATATTTATGCAGAAAATAAACTGTCAGTTCTAAGAAGGAATATGGAGAAAAACATGGTGTTCTTCCCATGCTAAAAATTTCTGCTGACCTTTTATTTGGAAAAACATAGGTCATCTCTCCCCTATCTTGAAATCTGGCAGCCTTTACTCATTTACCATCCCTTTGAGACGCTCCCCAAACTTGCCATCATGCAAGACTTTGAAAAATTATGGCTCTCAAGAGCTCTGTAGGAGTATTTTAAGGCTGAGTGGGCTACAAAACCATCATTTCTCTTGTGTTCTCAGTCTCTCTCTCTCAGACCCACTGAATCATGGCTTCTTCCTTGGGCTGTGACGCAAGAAAGTGCCTCTAGTTCAGAATATTCCACAGCTTGGGAATGAGGACATGAACATGAGAAGTGGGGATGTAAATCCTATTAAGGGAGGTAGAGCACAGGCACCTTTATACATAGATGCATATATACATATGAAAGTAGACTGTTCTTTTTCAGCTGAATTTTGAAATGAACTGTGGCATTTCAGGTGGAGCTAGATCCTGTAGGTGATGGCAGAATACATCTACAACACTGTCCTGACCAAGCCTCTTGAATGATGACAGTCTCTAGTTTCTGTTCTAGTGTAGGAGTCAGATACATATTGAACTTTTTAGAACTGCTGACTGTGACAGTTCTGGGAGAGCAGATGCAACTCTCGGTGCCTGAGAGTCTTTATAATAAAAAAGAAAAGCACATGTAGAGTTTAGAGATTGCTTTCCAAGAGACTTTTACAACTGCAGTTGTGGAGCTAGTGCTTAGGCTCTGCCTAATTTTTACTTCAAGAGTCAGAGTCTTTCTTTGGATTTGAATATAATTTTTCTGAAGATCCTTGCTGCATGGAATTTACCCCAGGTGGTTTTTCCATCTTGTAGGCTTTTCTACTTCTCAATCATTTGTGACACAGAGCCACTAACTTTACCCTTCCAGCAAAGCCATCTTCAATGGAAGATTGTAGTCTTCTATAGTGCTAGGAATGCATTCCCAAAGTTAGGAATGTTCCCCTGCCTCGTCATTAGGCTGAGCCAAGCTCTCAAAGGGCAACTGCTTCATGACCTGGCATCTAGCTGAGGTATTAGCAAGATCCACCCCAGGGTCTTCCTAATACATATGATGGATTTCTACCATCAGTGCAGCAAGTGCCAGAGACTTTTTTGTATGGACGACCAGAAACTTGACTAGGTGAGAGACCTTTGCTGGGTAATCACAATGGGCCTCTGCAGGTGTTGTGAAAATGGATGCTGTGGATCCTATAGTGAGAAATATGATGGCAAAGCCCATGAATAATTCTGTCTTCATGGCAAAAGTTTGAATAACGTGAATATATGCACCTGTAGAGTACACAATGACCAATGCAGAGAAAGCAAATGAACAAGTACCTGCTCTTTAGGTCAATAACCTCTTACCTGAATGACAAAATGTTTTTGCTTAAAAAAACAGCACACAATCACATAAGGAGAAGAAGGAAACCAATCAAATGTATTCTTTTCCTAATTTTGTTTTTTTGATCTTGCAGCTTCAAAGCTGTTTCTTTAATATTCTTTATTTCTCTTAGTTTCCAAACACTCTTTGTGCTTCTTTTGTTATCCGTTGTTCCCACTTCCCAGCTGTTGGTTTCCTTCTTCCATGGCAGTGCTGAAGCTTCTTGGAGTGAGAACTGTCTTTTTAATTACTTTCTATGTGGGCACAATGGGCGACTGAATCTGATCCCAAACACATGACTTATGTACCTGATTTGGGTCACCTCACATCTGCTCATGTGATTTGTCTGGCCAAATGCATACACAGCTTCTGTGCAGTTAGAGACCTATTTGAAAATCAGTCAAGAGGCTAGACAGCATGGCAGATATGATGGATCAAGGGTTCAGAGAAGGCCATAACCTAGAATTGCTGCTGCTGAACCACTTTTGGAAAGATGCTCCATTCATTGCTCCATGAAAGATTGTTACTTCTCAGAGGTTAAAGGAATAGTACATCTGTTTACTGGGAGTGATTGGGAAAAAACAAAACAAAACAATGTATTGTGTTCTCATATTGACAGAAGGGACTTTACTTTGGTAGTGAAAATGAATTGCAGTATGTGGAACTACCACCATGTTTCACTGCAGATCAGAGTGAATAAAACATAAAAATAGGACTGTGGTTGAGAAAATAAACAAAAATACCCAAGAATCACAACTGTGATGGCTTTGTCCTGGGTTGTGAGATTTTCTTATATCTGTGAGAGAGAAATGCATCTTTAGCAACAGAGGAACTCAAAAATAAGGCAGAAGGAGAGAGAAAACCTGAGCTGCTATCAGCTACCAAAAGGACTGAAATCTGGGATAAAGTAGCACTGTTTTCCAGCATACATTATTTGGAATGTGATCTGAGACTCTTTTGGTCTCAGTCAGACAACACTGGAAATCGCGTTGGTAATGAAAGGGCGGGGGGGGGGGCGGGGAAAGACTCAGCATGAATTACTGTAGTTTACCACTACAAAATAGGCTAATAAGATACTTGTCTGCATTAGTATTTGCACAAAGTGCCTGCAATGAAGGCCAACATCAACTGAGGAATGACCGAGTGAGCAAGATTTCAAGGAGAGGAGTGAAGATGTGAGACAAGTAGAGTTTGGGACCATAGGGAGAAGAAGAGAGATCCATTTTCATGAAGAGATGAAAAGTTTGATTCAGCACCCACTGAAGTCGGTGGAAATGTGTCTGTTGACTGGTCCCTGGCCCAGTGTTATAGGGTATAATAATCAAGGTCAGCACAATGAACACGATGATGAACAAGAGTCAAGAAATGACAAGCAGCTCCGTTTTATTATTGGCATGTACTGCTGTCAAAAATAAGGCAAACATCCCTTCACTTTCCACCTAAATGGCATTCATTTAGATGTGTATAGCTCTTTTAGTTACTACTGACAGACACCAACTATGAGCCACACATATGAGTTCTTGGAGGCTTTCTTGGCTTTCACATAGTGATGTGACTGTGATTTTTAACAACAAGAGTGATGCACTTCAGCGTGAAAGGAGACTGACATCTGACTATGAAGTGATGATGTGGATATTTTCCTCATGATTATTTAATCAAACAGGAGAACTGAGAGTGTCAAACAAGTACCAGCAATTTATCAAGAGCCAGTTGTGGAAGGAAGCATTCTCTGAATCATCAGTGTGATAATTACCACTGACATTTCCCCAAGGAGGACAGCATTTTAAATTGTTACAAATATAATAATACTTCTGCAGAGAAGTGGGAACAGAATCCTTTCAAGGCCATTCCTGGAAATAGAAATGTCTAAAGTTTCCATGTGGAAAAAAAATTGCGATAAGAAATTATTTGGTACACCAGAATAAATATGTCATTGCAAAGGTTAATTAAAATACCAGCCACTTTACTCTAATTTCCAGAAGAAATTACATTTAATAAGAGTCTGGATTAAGTCCTGGCCCTAGTGTAACTGCAGCTTCCTTAGTTAGACTGAAGTTGACTGACTTTCGGTGGTGAGGAGAAGGAGGGCTGTGTAGTCCTGCTGGGTGTGCAGGAGCTGTCTGTAGCTCTTGCCATCCCTGCTTATGGCCACAGAGGACGTAACCTAAGAAAGGACTGCTTGAATAAAAGTCCAGATGCCTCTCAGGACAACACATTACTCACTCCCAGTGAATGGGCTGTGGGCAGCACCTGTCAGTCTGGCCCAGAACACCTAGCCAAAGGGACCAAAAGCTGGTCCTCTCCCATGGCAGTCTTAACATGACCAGTCACATGCACGCCCTCTAAGGTGTTTTCTTTAACAGGCAGATCAGAACAAATTGACTATGTTTTGAGGTGATAAGGCTGGCTATCACTTGTAGTCTGCTGAAAAGAACTGAACCAATAAGGTACTTGCAACTATTTGCCAACTACAGCACTGCCTTTACTATTTAAGGTAACAGTGCTGGTCTGAGGGTGAGAGGTAAGTTTTGTAGGAATAGACTGTCTTTTAATGGATCAGCTGATAAGGCTAAAAAAAAAATAATTATCAGAGTAGAAAGTCCTTTGTTCTGTCTGCTGAAGTAATTTACAAACATAAATTAAAAATTATATCAGGTGTTTTAGCTTCTCTGCTGACACAGAACAGCAATACTGAGTAGGGGAAGGCTATTTAGTCCTTCTCTAGTAGCATAGACTTTGTCAAACAATGCTGTCGTCCTTATGGGCTGCCCAGCCCCTCCATTTCCCCTTCCACTTATTCAGGTGCTGTACCCGTTCCTCTAACATGCAAGTCACAGACTGTCTGTTTTAACTAAACTGTCATTTATAGAAAGTTGCAGTTTTGCTGTTCGGAGGTGTTGATTTAGCTAGCAGAGACTGAACATCAGCAGATAATACAATCTGATAAGCAATCTACACAATTTGGGATTTCAGCCTACAAATTTATAAGAAAATAAAACCACCAAATCAAACTGTTTGACTAGGAACTATTTGGTTCTACTCCTTCTTTATTAAGGACCTTAGCCCTTTTTCAAATGGAATAAATGGAAATTCAACTCTAGGTTAAGCAGACACTGAGCAATGCCAATTTAGCTTAGACTGCATTAATTCTATTAGATTGAAGTGCTCTCCTCCCCTTCATATCTAAAATCAAAAAGGACATTTTTATCCTGGGTAAAAAAACAGAGAACACCAAGAAGAGAATCAACCTGAAAGAAAATAGAAACATAGAAATGTCTGGGTTGGAAGGGACCTCTAGAGGTCATCTAGTTCAACCCCCTTGCTGAAAGCAGGGACATCCTCAACTACAGCAGGTTGCTCAGAGCTTTGTCAAGCCCCACCTTGAATGTCTCCACAGATGGAGCCTCAACTACCTCCCTGGGCAACCTGTTCCAGTGCTCCACCACTCTCCCGGTAAAGAACTTCCTCATTATTTCTAATTAAATTCACTCCTTTCTAATTTAAAACCATTACCCCTTGTCCTTTCACTACAGGCCTTTGTAAACAAGCCCTCTTCCAATACTCTTCAGTACCTCCCTTCAGGTACTGTAAGGTGGCAATTAGGTCTCCCTAGAGCCTTCTCCAGGCTGAACAATCCCAGCTTCTTCAGCCTGTCCTCGTAGGAGAGGTGCTCCAGCCCCCTGATCATCTTTGTGGCCCTCCTCTTGACCTGCTCCATCAGGTCCATGTTGTTCCTGTGCTGAGGGCTCCAGAGCTGGATGCAGTATTCCAGGTGAGGTCTGACCAGATCAGAGTAGAGTGGCAATCACCTCTCACGATCTGCTGGCCACACTTCTTTTGATGCAGCCCAGGATGCGATTGGCCTTCTGGGCTGCAGCACACACTGGCTGCTCATGTCCAGCTTCTTGTCTACTGGCACCCCCAAGTCCTTTTCTGCAGGGCTGCTCTCTATTGCCTCTTCCCCCAGCCTGTATTGATTGTGGGGATTGTTTCAGCCCAGGTGCAGGACCCTGCACTTGCTCTTGTTGAACCTCATGAGGTTCACCTGGGCCCACCTCTCCAGCTTGTC
>JANHGN010001044.1:0-11288 GCA_024605025.1 Megaceryle maxima | reverse complement strand
CCTACAAATCAAAATTCACCACAGATAGTTGATGAACATTGTTTCATCCCTATACTGAAGTTCTCAATTGCTATTTTGCTTGCTTAGGTACAAAGTCAGAGAAGTCATAGAACTAGAAATAAATAGTTTCAGTGAGGCTCTTCATATGACTATGAAGGCTCATGAATTTGAATGAATTCTGAGACAACTGGTCAAAATTTCTGAAAATGGTAGTGTGTGGTAAAGAAAATGACCTTCAGTGAGCTTATCGAATAAACGTCAGAATGTAGCCTGGTCACAGGTTTCTAATTTTGCTTCTGTTAAATGATAGAATGCATGGAATGTGATGTTGTTTTAAATGTTACTAAAACAGACATCATAATGCTGCTGTAAGATTATAAATTATGAGACTTCGTGCCCAAAAGCTCTACAACATGCATGTTTGAAGATGACAGGTTTTATGATGTATAAACACTTAAGTAAAAATAAGAACTGGTTTTAAAAGTATTTGCTTAAAAACATCTAGCCTATGAATTTTGATACTGTGTAGTATGCATAAAAACATCTTAACTTCAGTCTTTCATAATTTAGAAATGCTGCAGTATCAACTGCTAAAAGCAGGCACACTTCTTTTCTTTAATGCAAGACCTTAACTGCATGAAAGTTAGATAAAACATGTGGTTCTTTTCCATGTCCAGGGCACTTACCTTTTCAGACATTATTCGCTTTACTGCGATGAAAAGGACGAGAATGCATTGCTGACACTGTTCTTAATACAGTTGATATAAAATACCATACCACTAGATGTTGAATTAAAAACTGGCAAGAATGCTACATGGATGCATTTACATTTTGTCCATCTTGTTTTTTTTCTTGTTGTTTAGTAAAAAATCCCAAACACACATTACATTAAAGGTGGAGCAAACACCAGAAGATATCTAAGCTGATGTGAAGGCTCAGTGCCATCATACTGGAGTAGTCCAGTCCCTCTCCCCTCAATTTCCTTCCATAGCAGCACAACCCTGCCTTCCCTGGCAGAAACTCTGGGCCTCCACTGACTCCTCACCCTGGGGATGTGTCTCACTAAATCACCAGCAACAAAAACTGAGTAACTTTCTGCTAGTTTTCTGCACTGGTTTCTCACAGACAGGCAGCAGATAGCAGATCAGGGGAGAACATCATTGAAGACTAGAGGAAAAGGTAGTAAATAGTGGGTTTCACCTTTCAGCGGCTGCAAACTATTAGACAACCAACCTTTTAACCAAAACCAAGCTCATTTTCCCCAGGTATCAATAGGGTTTTTTTTAATAATCTTTTTATATAGTAATTGTCTACTTATGCCTGTACTAGGAGCTGCTATTAAGCAGCAAGAAATACTAATGATTCTTCTCCTGTCATAGTCCTGGTTTAAGGGAATGAACGCTTATTCCAGCTAAAAGGGAAGAGACATTGAACAACCCTTTTCATCATTCTGGCTGAAATCATAAAAAAATGTTGTCCAGAGTACTGTCCAACATACCACAGAAAAGCACGAAAAGAAGCTACTATTTTGGACTAATGGGCTTCTCTGAACTAGAAATATGGGGACTAGCAGTTGTCTTCATGTGCTAAGGAAGGGACAGCCAGCACAGACATGATTGTGCCCTAAGGATTCTAAGAAGCAGGGCTTACTTTGGAAAACATGCTTTCTACAAAGAGAAAACTGGATGTCTGCATAGAAAAGTGCCTATAGAAAGTATTATATATAGTGTTCAAGGCAACACAGTTGGTCTGTCACTTGAACTATGTTGAAGCAACACTTCATTCAAGATGACAGCTTTTCCCTTAGTGAAAATAAACCCATAAGGCTACAGCTATGAACAAGTGCTTTGAGCAAAACATACTGCAAAAGAAAGACAACTTAGGGACTCTTTCCATGTCATTGTGTTTTCCAAAGGATGAAGAATCCTTTTATAAAATATATGAAAGTATTTTTCACAGTGAAGATATAAGCTTACCTTTTTAGTAATTTTTCCAAACCCCGTTTCAAATGCAGAATGCAGCTTCTCTCTTCCTGAGCAGATTTTTCCTTGTCAAGAACAATCTGAACTAATTTATTTGAGCTAAAATATATGTTCAGTTTCTGACCGAAATGAAAAGCATTGGCATATAAAGCTTGCTTCAGATGGTTGGTGTTGGTGTTAAAAAATACCTTTGCTTGTGGCAGAATACTTCCACAGATGAAAGACAAATTTGAAGATTAAAGAGTTGGTACACTATGTTATTCCAGTAGTTTTATAGACTCATTTTCTGCTTAGCATATATCAAAATGGCACAGTGAGTGAGGATGATGCGAAGACATTGGTGAAATGTCTTGACCCTCGAGTGGTCCAGTGACAGCAAACAGAGAAGGAAGATTTTTGCCCGCAATCCTAGAAATTTTTTTAAGCCACATGTTACTGACAGGCTATAAGGGTCCTGTGTATGCATTTTCAGCCAAAGTAACTATAGTCATCTTGTAGACTTTTAGGGATGTTTTCTTAGAAGAAATGGCATAACTCTTCACAGCTACAGTGAAAATGTTGAAGTTAAGTGTGAGAAAATATAATTAATGAGCTAGGAGAAGACTGTTTCTGCTCATTCTCTATTGTGTGGAATTTTACGGGTGGTTTTTTGTTTGTTTTTTTGTTTGTTTGTTTGGTTGGTTGGTTTGGTTTGGTTTGGTTTTCTCTGCATTTCTAAAAAGCCCTAAATCTTGTTGATTGACAATTAGTTAGATGAGCACTAACATTTGGGTGACTTGAGCTATCTTCCTAATGAACCTCACAAATTTTATATGCAAATCAATGGGTTTCATGAAATGTTTCTGTATTTTGTAGAGGCCATTAACATTCTTTTCAGGAAAACATTTGTGAAGAATACAGATATTTTACTGATGTATTTTCGAATGGATAGAACTATTTTGAAGTAAATTGGTAATTCTAAAAAGTATCTCAGTACATTTAGGGTGAAATTATATGTTGTGCTCTGAGTTTATGCTTTGCAGGTGCATCATACATGTTCCAAGTTCTTCTAATGGTTCCTTCAGTATTGCCTTGAGGAACACACTTGTTGATGTCCTACTGTGGAACATGGGGCATATGGATGTTAACTGAGTATTTCTTTATGCAACATTTCATTCTACAACTCTTACACACTTTGCATAGTTCTTGCTTGTGCAAAGAATGCTATAGCTGACACCAAAATAATTGAGTAAACAGTACACACAGTACTGGGGGCTGTAAGACATTCCCTTACCTTGCGTGAGTTCATTCTAGGCAGTAATTCAATTATTGGCTTAAGAGAGCAAAATGAGAAGTGCACTCTCTTATTCTTTTTCTTTTAAATGTACTAAAGAAAAGGAGGAACAAGAAAATAATCTCGTTTTATGATGTAAGAAAGAGAAGTACAAATGTCTTGCTGCATTTGATATATCTCTAAGTCCGCTTTTAACTTCTCCTTTAAAAAGAACAGGAGGCACTGTAATTACCCTGAAAAGCTTTTTTTAATTACCTGCTTTCTGAAATCTTTTCATTGTCTGAAACAGAAATGGCCTTGTCTCAAAGCAGCTAAAGACACCAGTTTCCTGGTTTTATTTCTAAACCCATGATGTATTATTTTCTTGTTTGTATAGCAAATAACATTAAGAAAAACCTTAAATAATTGCCTTTTCAAAGTATCGCCCTCTTGTACAGAAGAAGTCTTCATTCTTCTTGTATAACATTTTCTGCATCCTCCCCTTGCTTTTGGCAACAGTCATTCAGTATGGAGAGGAAGAGAAGGCTAAGATGACAGTAACTGTAATGGAGCTTGAAAAATGCTACTTTTCACACAGGGGTAAGTTTGGTTTTTTGTTTGTTGGGTGGGGTTTTTTTTTGTTTTGTTTTGTTTTGTTTTCTTTTGTTTTGTTTTGTTTTTGAAGGAAGCATCTTCAGCCAAAATGGTAGCGCAAGTAAGCTCAGGGACAAGATCCTTGACTTGCAGCCAAATACAATTGTTATAAACACAAAGTCCTATCCCTAGGAAAAGCAGGCAAGTCTGGATCCCATGGCTTCTTTGTTGCACTGATCTCATGAACAATTATGATACATACTGAATAAAACATAGTCGACAAGGAAATGTCTAATTCCAACAACCCCCGTGTCACACCAACATCAAGCAGAACTGTGAAAGAACAGTCTCAAAAGAAATTAAACATGTTTTAATAACATTTTAATAATTTTAATCCATTTAAATTTTTTATAAAATTAAAACAGTAGGCACAGTAACATTGTATAAATCTTCTTTATGGAAGGAATGCTGAATGAGCTGATGAATGGTTTAAAGAAACGGTGCTACTGCTTCTGCAGCAGTTACTGTATTTCTTTTGAAATACTATTTTTCATTATTCATTACTGCATTGAAACGGGCATTTTTCAAAACATTAACTTGACTTTTTTCCCCTTTTAACTGGCAGTGGAGAGAAGCACACCAATATCACAAGTCACATGAAAATTTGAACAGAAATGCCAAAGAGGAGTTAATTTAAAATGCAGAACACATAAGATCTCAAAACACTGAAAAATAGTACATAGAAATAGGATACTTCTGTTGAAGTAACTTCCAGAACTTTCTGACCCATGTAAGGCCTTGATGAAGTCTCTGATTTTCTTATGAAACCTTCCAAGTGACAGCTCAAAGCCTCTAGCCATGAAAGTTAGCAAAAGCAAACTTTTTCCTCATTATGGCTGCAATTACAGTTTTGGAAAATACCCCACAACAGAATGTTCAAGTGGACAACAAGAACTCGCATATCTCAACTTCCTTGATGGATTTCTTTTAACATTTTATTCTCAAATTATGCTCCTAGCACCTGTGTTATTTAGGAGTGAAATGTAAACAGTTATCCCACAGCAGCTCTCACTGTTAACAGCTGTGTGTGTTAATTAAAAAGTCTCTTTTCTATTTCATGCCACATGATTTCTTACTTAAAACCTTTTGGTTTAGTGAATTGTGTCAATAGGCTCATTTTTCTGGTATTTACCTGTAGATTAGATTGAGATAAAAGCTTTCAGAGCACTCTGTAAAGCTACCTGAAATGAAAGCAAACTAGTTTTGTTCATTAACATTATTGAACTGAACTCCATGTAATTTGTGTAAGTTCTTCATATTTGGAAGATGATATCCTGATTCACACTGCCACAACAATAAATAATTAAGTTCCTTTGATTTCTGGTGTGTTGAGTTAGCGATTGTGAAACCAGAGAAGAAAACTGTCTGGAAAACTGCTGTCCCAGAGGGCAAGAGTGTTGCCATTAGCACTCTGGGAAAGGACCATGACCACTACGAGCCATTCCTGATAAAGCTGCAGCCTGGAACCATCATGCAGTAATTCTTTACAGTGATGCAAATGTTATTGACAGAAATTGAAGTCACCAAAGAAATAATAGCAATACCGTACCTTTGTTCTAAACAGGCCACAGATTTCTGTAATCCTGATTTATAAAGCCCTTGGTTCATGTGGTCTATTATGGATCACAAGTGGCCCTTAATAAATATGGATTGGATGGGGCAATGTTATCAAAATAATATAGGGTCTCCAGTTTCTAAAAGCAGCTGCTTTCTAACTCAACAGAAACACACAAGGTCTGTGATACTTACCAGAACTTCTCCTTGTACTTGGGTATCCTGGTTGGTAACACTGTATCTGAGCTCTGGGACTGCTGTGCAAACAGGTATTACCCCTTCCTTTTACCACCCCCCCCAGACAACATTTGTAAGATGAAACTGTAAAAACCCACATAAATCTGAACCTCTTTTAATACTTAAAATTAAATCATGGATAACACAATATATTCACCTGTGTATCTTTTTTTGATAATGATTCACACTGTTCTGTAGAGACAAATGTGTTAATTTGGTAATTACAAACAATGTACCTGAGCATTTAAGGTAGAGCAGATCCCCTCAACAGCTTTTGCTGAACAAATCAAAGAATGATGTTGTGAGCATAAAATGTAGCAAACTTCATTGGCCTTCAAAGGAGTTGTATTTATATACTAACCAAGCAAACATTGTACCTCCTGACTTCCCAACATGCACATCATTTGGAATTATACAAGTGCTGTAACTTCTTAAAAATGCAGTGCTAGGAATTTGAAGGTAACAAGTAACACTGCATTGCTACTGTGCTTAAACTGCAATTTTTATGCTAAAATTTTATGTATGAGTGCTGAGCAGGAGGTTTTGGTTGCATGCATGATAATTTTTTGAAAGCTATAAAACAAGATCTGTTTTAAAGTCAGTCACAGCTGTGAAAACAAACAAACAAACAAAAACAAACAAAAAACCCAAACCACACACAAAAATACCCCAAACTCTCTTAAGTATTGTTTGGAGGAAAAGAAAGTTATCAGGAATAGTCAGCATGGATTCCTCAAGGGGAAATCATGCTTAACTAATCTGATAGTCTTCTATGATGGTGTGACTAGCTGCATAGATGAGGGGAGAGCAGTGGATTCTGTCTACCTCAACTTCAGCAAAGCTTTTACACTGTCTCCCATAACATCCTTATAGGCAGGCTTAGGAGGTGTGGGTTGGGTGAGTGGGCAGGGAGGTGGATTGGGAACTGTCTGAATAGCAGAGCTCAGAGGGTTGTGATCAGTGGTACAGAGTCTAGCTGGAGACCTGTTGTTAGCAGAGTTCTTCAGGGATCAGTACTGGGGACAGTTTTGTTCAACATGTTCATCAGTGACCTGGATGAAGGGATGGAGTGTGCCCTCAGCAAGTTTGGTGATGATACAAAACTGGGAGGAGTGGCTGATACACCAGGAGGCTGTGCTGTCATTCAGACAGACCTGGATGAGCTGAATGATATTCAACAAGGGCAAGTGTAGAGGCCTGCACCTGGGGAGGACTAACACCATGCACCAGTACAGGTCAGGTTTTGACCTGCTGGAAAGCAGCTCTGTGGAGAAGGACCTTAGAGTCCTGGCAGACAAGTTAACCATGAACCAGCAGTGTACCCTTATAGTCAAGAAGGCCAATGGTGTATTTCGAAGAGTGTGACTATCAGGTTGAGGGAGGTTCTTCTCCCTCTCTACTCTGCCCTAGTGAGGCCACATCAGGAATACTGTCCCCAGTTCTGGGCTCCCCAGTTCAGGAGAGAGAGGGAACTACTGGAAGGAGTCCAACAGAAAGCTACAAAGATGATTGGGGTACTAGAACATTTTTCTTACAAGGAAAGGCTGAGATACCTGGAGCTATTTTGTCTGGAGAAGACTGAGAGTGGATCTTATCAATGCTTATAAATATCTAAATGGTGGATGTCAAGAGGATAGGACCAGTCTCTTTTCAGTGGTGCCCAGTGAAAGGACGAGGGGCAATGGATACAAACTGGAACACAGGAAGTTCCACCTAAACATATGGACAAACTTCTTTATTCTGAGGGTGACAGAGCCCTGTAACAGGCTGATCAGAGAGGTTGTGAAGTCCCCATCTCTGGAGACATTCAAAACTTGCCTGAATATGTTTCTGTGCAACCTGCTCTAGCTGAACCTGCCTTAACAGGGGGGTTGGACTAGATGATCTTCAAAGGTCTCTTCCAACCCCTACCATTCTGTGATTTTCACGTGGCCTACCTCTGTTTACTGCACCAGTTTAAAAACTATATTTGAACATGTTAGGGAATACACATTACGTGCCAAATTAGTTTCCTTTTATTTCTCAGATGTCTGCTGTGTGACCTCTTCAGGTGCCCAAGGATTCCTATGACAGTGAGCAAATCATTCATCTGGATGAATCAAGATGCATTTTTTCTTGGTTACTTTAG
Source organism: Megaceryle maxima (assembly GCA_024605025.1). Classification (NCBI taxonomy): domain Eukaryota; kingdom Metazoa; phylum Chordata; class Aves; order Coraciiformes; family Cerylidae; genus Megaceryle; species Megaceryle maxima. The sequence goes on along the minus strand of JANHGN010001044.1, from coordinate 3,481 downwards.
AAGCTTGGAATATGTTGTACTTCTTATGGCTGTTTGATAAATCTAGCTAATTCGAATCATTAAAAGTGATGGTCATAAAGGTTAAGAACTATCATATATAGTTGCAGGGAGGACAGCTACACCGAATGCCTTTTATTATACACTTAAATACTGTTTTACCTTTTGCATGCTTCCCTCACGCAGTGAACAGAACAGATAAAGCTATTGTTTCCTAACGGTTGAAACATCGTAAAACTGTGAGGTAAATACCTTTATTCCCCCCTTTCCAAGCCCATTCTGAGAAATCACTGGCTCCACTCCTGAGCTGCTCGCTCCCGTAAACTCAGACACCGCTGAAAACGAGGAGATACCGTAACGGGAAGCGCCGCGCATCCACCCGCGGGATGCGCACCCTTCCGTAGACCCGTCGGGAGAGACCAGCGCGGCCGGGTGAGGTAACGCCGGACCCCTTCGGTACGGGGCGGCGGGGGGTACCCCACCGCAGGCCCCCTCGGGCGGTCAGACCCGCGCCTTGTGTGCAAAGCGGGGAGCGGGAGGAGAAGGGCCGCCTCCCGGACCCGCTTCGCCGGCTGCTCCGCCCCGTTCCCCACCGGGCGGGACGGCGGCGGCCCCGGCTCGGCCCCGAGTCGTCCGCTTCCAGCCGGCGAGCGGCGCTGCGGGGCGGCGGCTGGAACGGCGCTGGAGAAGGTCGGCCGCTGGAGAGCGGCGGCGGGGCTTGCCCAGCAGCAGCCGGAGAGGTACGGGGGGGACGTCCGCGGGGCGGTGGGGGTGCACCCTCCCGATGTGGACGGCTGGGTTGTAACCCCCTTCCTCGGGGTACCCCCTGTTGTAGCCCTTCCCGAGAGCAGCGGGAGCCCTGGGCTGAGGGAAGAGAGCGGTTCTGCGGGCGGCGAAGGGGCGAGGCTGGCTGCCGCAGGGCTGCACCTGCGGGCGTCCGTGCGAGTCTGCCCGTACCCTGCGCGCGTGTGTGCCAGTGGGGGTGTCTGTCGTGCTTGGTACGATGCGTGCGCTCCGTGCCTGAGCCGGGAGCTGAGCTCCCAGCTCCATCAAGCCGCGGAGTTGACATCAGAAGCCTCGGCGGGAATGTTGTTACTTGTATGTATTTTCCCCTCTCCTGCTGAGGTTCCTGGTAAGTCCCTCTTTCTTAATAGCAACTGTTTTGGGTATTTTGTTCCCCATGAGAAGGGCTCGTGGGAGTGGAGGATGAGGGAGCCGGTGGAAAGAGAGTGACGCGCCTGGGGTGCCGCGCGGTGCTTGTCCGGCCGCGGGGCTGCGCTAGCCCGGCTCCCCCACCCCGTGGAGAGAGGATGCTCCTGGCGTTCATAACCTGACGTGTAACCTGCTTGCACGTTTGGTTGGGTTTTGGTTTTTAATGCTTTCTGCTGTACGTTACTATGAAAATTGGAGGTAGGGGATCTTGCCCGTCAGTGATGCAGTTTGTGGTTATTGTTCTGCGGGAGGGACGATAAGAAACGGGCACTTAATTGTTCTCATCACCGAGCAGGTGAGTGGCTCTGTGGCACTTAAGTGAAGGTCTGGCCTCAGTTGTATGCTACCTGAAGTTTTCTTCCAGGTTTTGCTTTGAATAATACAGTCTACTTATTATACTTACATTTTATTATATGGCTATACAAAGAAAGGAGTAAATGATGGAGACTGAGAACCACTTATATAAAGTAGTTTGGGTTACTTGGTAGTAATGGAGTATTGAGTACAGTTAGCTGATATGCATTTCAGCATACCCAGTGTGGAGTTGTACCCCAAGGAACAGTGGGGTTTCTGTACCCCAGAGTTAGAGATTTTTGGAAAGGCTTGGGGGGACTAATGAGCAATCAGCCAGGGAGTAGCCCTGTATGTGAATGTGATCAGATAGAGGACCAGGTGGGAAAATTACCAGGTGTTATTGTTTTGATGGAGGAACTCCAGGTGAGATATTAGTGTGCAAAGTGCAGCCCACCACAGTATACAAAACATTTAAAAGCCCCTTGCTGTACAGCGTTTCAGAACATATGTTGTCTTGAGTGGATCCAAAAGAATGAAATAAGTGATTGGATCATTGCCTAGAAATGTTAAGGTGAGGAATAATGGGCCCTTAAGCCAGATAAGGTTTAACAACCTCCAGTGTTAAAAATTTGAAGTTTGACATCCTGAAACTAGAAAAAGGGGGGGGGGGGGGCAGCTTTTTAAAGAAAATTAAACTAACTAGACAATTTTTTTTTAAAGCTGTTCATCATTAAAATACTTACACAAAGGATCTTTTTTTTTAGGCAGGTCTGTCATTATCAGGACTTAGTATGGGGAAATCTTATGGACTACATATAGGGGAACAGGTGATCATAATGAACCCTTATTGCCTCTATTAGGCATATAATCAGTAAAGCTGTGTTGTCTCTGAGAGCACATACTCCATATATTTTTTTCCTTCCTTCCCTTTGCTTCCCCTAAGTTTCTTGATGTAAAAGGGCTCAATAAATTGATAGTTAGCCTTTTGCTATGTGCTGTTTTGTGTATTTCTAATGTAAATTATTTGTGAATGTAATTAGATCCAGTGGTCTCTGTGCATTTGTTTTGCACCTAAGTGATTATAGTGAAGCTCTGGAAGGTGAGAGTGGCAATGAGAGTTGCTGTTCATAGATCTGATTAAGGTATGAGCAATGTGGTTTGTAAGGCTTGAGGTGCAGGTATGATTTCCAGACAATATCATTGTGTTTAAACATTGGAAGTTACTTAACATGTTAACAATTCTAAGCTGTTTTCAGCCCTGTGTTTGCCCTTAAGAAATACTTATTAGTATGTATTGAATTTTATAGGTTTTATGGTAGTTGAAATGCTTATGTAATCAAAATTCCATGTTCATTTTGGGTTGTAGATGTATTTCTTGAGTGGAAAAACAGTAGGCATGAAGGATCTTACTAAATAATTTTCAGTGTGGTATTGCAGTCCTTTAGCTGTTTTCCTGTCTACAAAACATGCTCTTATTACATAATGTTCTCTCCTCCAAATCTCCTTATCAAGAGAGACAAATTTCATATTTGATGATTAACTGCTGTCTATTAGAAGACATTTGGTGGGGTGTGGAGGGAGGAAATCTGTCGGTAACATGATGGCTGAAGACAGCTGCAGTGCAGGATTGTTCTCTGAAAGAGCACTTAATTTCCCTGTTCTTTATTGCTATTGCCTTGCCTACATTTACTCTGCCTTCTAATCAAATGTCCTTCATACCAGGGATGAACATGCTGATGTGTTGTCCCAGAGCCTGGAAACTTAGGAAAGCAGAATAGGTAAGAACAGCTCTAATTGTAGACTTTGAAGAACAGTGTAGGTTTGAGTCCAAGGATGGTAGGTATATTTGTGGAGGGAGGTGATACATGCATATTTCTTTTTGTAGGTTTAGAGTAGTTTTTCTTATCTGCTTATATAGAAGGGCCATATAAACATATATATACAATGTATACCAATCAAGATAACATATACATACAAT
>JANHGN010001043.1:0-21380 GCA_024605025.1 Megaceryle maxima | reverse complement strand
GCCTCTCCTCATAAGGGAGATGCTCCACTCCCTTAATAATCATGGTGGCCCTGCGCTGGACTCTCTCCAGTAGCTCTGTCCTCCTTGAACTGGGGTGCCCAGAACTGGACACAGTATTCCAAGTGGGGCCTCACCAGTGCAGAGTAGAGGGAAGGTGAACCTCCCTCGACCTGGCCACACTCTTCTTAGCACATCCCAGGATGCCATTGGCCTTCTTGGCCACGAGGGCCCCTTGTTGGCTCATGGTCATCCTCTTGTCCACCAGGACCCCTAGGTCTTTTTCCCCGGAGCTGCTTTCCAACAGATCAGCCCCCAACCTGTTCTGATACATGGGGTTGTTCTTCCCCAGATGCAGCACTTTACACTTGCTCTTGTTAAATTGCATTAAATTGCTCCCTGCCCAGCTCTCCAGCCTGTCCAGGTCACACTGGATGGCAGCACAGCCTTCTGAAGTGTCAGCCACTCCTCCCAGTTTTGTATCATCAGCAAACTTGCTCAGGGTACACTCCATCCCTTTGTCCAGATCACTGATGAATATATTGTGGTCCAGTATATTGGGTCCAGTATATTGGGTCCAGCACTGACCCTTTGGGGACACCACTAGTCACAGGCCTCCAGCTAGACTCTGATCCACTGACCACAACTCTCTAGGCTCTGTCCTTCAGCCAGTCCCCAGTCGACCTCACTGCACAATCACCCAATCCGCACTTCTTAAGCTTGGCTGCAAGGATACCATGGGAGACAGTATCGAAAGCCTTGCTGAAATCGAGATAAACTACATCCACTGCCCTCCCCTTATCTATCCATCTAGTTGTGTCATCATAAAAGGCTATCAGATTAGTCAAGCATAACTTCCCTTTATTGAATCCATGTTGACTACTCATAAGCCTCCTTTCCTCAACATGTTTTGAGATGGTGGCAAGAACAAGCTGTTCCATCACCTTTCCAGGGATGGAGGTGAGGCTGACCAGCCTATAGTTACCCAGGTCCTCCTTTTTGCCCTTTTTAAAGATTGAGATGACATTGGCCTTCCTCCAGTCCCCTCAGGCACCTCTCCTGCTCTCCAGGACTTCTCAAAGATTATGGAGAGTGGCCTAGTTATAACTCAAACCTACCCAAGGTTTATAATACCACGTGGACATGTGCATTTGGACATTATCTCTAACTAGGGACTCTTAAAAGGAGCTGAGCTGCTGTAGTTTGCAGAACTGGTTCTCCTTTCCTCCACCCAGCTGAAGGATAAGAACTAAAGGTAGGAAGACACAGCATTTTTTCCATACAAGAAGATTCAAGTATGACTAGTAGCTATTATTTTTGACGTATCTATAAGCGCTCTGAAACATGACAAACAGGGAGGTGACAACAAAGTTTGCCGAGAGTATGATGTGTTCAGCCAGAGCTGAAGTTTCACTCAAAGCACAGTGGAAGGATCTCTCAATCACAAGCAAATGGGCAACCGAAAGGATAATGCCAATTTAATTTCCACACACTCAAGCCAACATGCAAAAAGAAAAAATAACCCTGTGTGCTGCATGTATACTGCTGAAGTAAGCATCAGGAGTCTGAAGTCTTGTTTGAAAGTACCATCTTTGGGAAATGAAAAAAGGCAGATGATACCTTAAACAGGGAAATATAGTATTAAGAATTAAGGAACTGCCACAAGCAAAGCAAAATCATGACAAGTCATTAAACCCAGGGCACACCCACTTCTTGAAAACTGTGGGCTGTTATGACACTAGAAGGGTAAAATAGAAAGAGTAGAAAAAGAGAGGAATTCCTAAAGCAGAAATGTACAGACCTGAATGATTCAGTGTGGAGAAAAAGAGCTGAGGGGGAGGAGGACAGACAGCTAGTCAGCTATAGAGGATATGTGCAAAGTGCCTAGAGAATAACCATTCCCTCTCTAAAGAAAAGAGTAGGTAAGACATCTGAAGTGGATAGGAAACATGAAAATATCTCCATGGGGTGACTAGACCTATCAGTATGTTAAAATAATAATTCAGGCTAAGCACTGAAGAAAGTTCATCAAGGGATAGATACTATAGTAATGGAGATACATGCTTCAGAGGACTGCAGCACTGCTCATCGCAAACCAGATGAAAACTCTTTGCAGGCTTTCTATCTAAGCATCTGCTAGAAATGGCCCAGAGATACATAAAACTGCTCTTGGTTAGCTTGAGGTCTGATCCACTACAGCTATGCTTACTAACAGAAATAGTCAAAAATATGCTCACTCTTAGATTAGTGCCCTTCTTCCCCACAGGAGCCATGTACCAATGCCATTTTCAAACAGAGAAACCAAGACAGCCAGAAAGGATTTTGAGGTCAGCCAGCAGGCCCCAAGCATAGGCACTGGCAGAAGGTGAGTTTCTGAGCCACAAGCTCTGCATTCAAGACATCACAACTCCCAGCTGCTGGTCCTGGGTACCTCTTCTCCAGGTCATGTCCCCCACCAGAGACAGTTAGAGGGTTGGTTACTTGCCCCTCAGCTAGGCTCATTAATATAGTCCTTTGACATGAACTAAGGTAACTATTTAAATGAACATTAGTTATTTTTTAAAAAGTTAATATTCCTGGCTGTGAATTGTGGGCACTAGGACATTAACCTAATGGGGATGGCAAAGGAGAGATGAAGGGACAGCCACATCACAGAGGTCCAGAGGCACAACCTGAGCAACACCACACTGCACCCTCCAGAAAGCAGTGCAGCAATTTAACAGATTTGCACCTTTAACAATCTGGCACAGACCTAAAAACTACAGTTGCTAGGCATCCTCCAAGTAACATTTACTTCTAACAAGTCCTGCAAGCTGCTGCAGTATTCAGAAGGTAGAATACACGTAGCTTGCGAGTTGACAAGCACGTGCCTAAACGCTGGCTCTACAACACAAAAGAGGAACTGCTTCACCAGGATGCCTCTCCTACTGCTTCCATGGGAATTTACTACATCTAGAATAAAATACAATTTCAGCACCAAATATGAAAGGTGCCCTTTTCATAATGGACATCTATGAAGTCTCTCCCTTTGCATTTCAGGACAGGACAAGAGCAAATTGAAATCTGAGATTTTAAAGAACATGAAGGTTCCTACGCAAATCTGACTAACCCCTCCCAAAATCATAATGTAAGCCCAACACAGTACTGATAGCTGTTAAGAGACCACAGCTGAATAAGGCCTTGAATGCCTCTTGCCAGCTTCTTGTTCTGAATAAAACGAAAAGCTACTTTCAAAATAGTATGAGAGTCACAACACCAAAGAGATTCTGGCTTTTTTGTGTTCTCAAAATAGCATGCTAAAAAGATGTCTACAAAAATAGAAGACTTAGGTGCATTTTGCTTTCATCTCGAGCATCAGTGCAAGTCTATCCAACGCAGCATTTGCATACAGTTCCATAAAGTTTCCCCTCATCCACAACCCCGCTCAGATGAGCAGCAGAGAATAGGGGCTGAATGCAGCAGATCAATTGAAAGCCCTCCAAGACCAGAGGATTTGGATACTCGAGTATGCTTGCTCCTGCCCCACCACCCCACATGCCCTGTACACAGGAAAATTCAGATTCCTCTAACCAGCTTCACCGAAATCTGAGTGATCTAATTGAAGGTGGCAGAAAGCAGCATCACCAAAAATAAAGCTAATAAGAGAGAAACGACTGAAGTGTAAAGTAGTGCCTTGTTTCAGGAGCTTAAACATGCAAGTTATTTTCACTGTACTTCTTGACATAGGAAAGCAAGCAGCACATTTCTGGAACTGTAATCCCTTCTCCTCCATCCCCAGCAAGCAAACTAGGGGAAAAGTGACAGGCTTCAAAGCAGCCCCTCTGTTCCTTGTCTGCCTCCAATTCACCCTTGTTGCCCTTCCACAGGGCAGGGCGAAGCTTGATGGCTGCAACAAGGAAGGCACCGCATGGCTCCTCATCTCTCACTCCCTGCCTTCCAGGAGTTTTCCAAGCCACCACTGGAGTTTTAGGAGTTGCAATGCTATTAAACACTGCAATATCAAAATCCAAATTAAAGCACGTAAAATCTGTTTCAAGGAATTATTTTTTTTTTTTTAACTTTTTTTTAACCTCTGGAAAAGCATCAAAGGAACATAGGAAGGAAACATCATCAAATCTGGTAACTCTGCAAGCAAAAGAGGCGAGTTTACTTGTGCATTGCAGCCTGCCTCTACTTCAGATTACTGATTGCAGAGCAACAAGTTATTCTCTCCCTAATTGGGTCCCAGTCTAAAATAGTCCTGTTATTTTTAGTATAGTACTTAAGTATTTGAACCGTGCCCTGTACTGCCAAAGCTGGCATGCATCCCTGGCCATACCAGGAATTCCGATATTAAACAAGAACACACATGCCACATATCCAAGCCGACTTCTGCTTCTTCTGCATTGTCTTTAGTGGGTGACTTTAAAGATTTAAACACTAACAGACAACCAAATATGGCAGAAGCTTATATGTTAATTCTGCATTTAAAGCCTCTCTACCAACCACTGAGAGATGGTAGAATCAACCCAGCAAGGAAAGAGCAAGGGTTGAGATATTTCTATTACTCAGTACAATTACTTAGTTAAAGAAAGAGACAGTGTGTTTGCTCTTAGCAGGGTAGGGCATGGAGAGAAAATAAGAATGGGACTATTTCACCTCTGTTTTGCTCATTATGAGTCTGTATGAGTTCTAGGGCACTGGAGGAGAGAAGAAATCAAAAATGCATCCTGAAACTCATCCCCTTTACGATCCCTTCCACACTGCACATACACTATGGATAAATTTAAACTAGTCAAGAAACAAAAGGCCTCTGTTAAATATGTTTACACACACACACAGAAGGAGGATTATGTAAGCTCTGTCTCACAAACAATATGCTGCTTCTGCAGAAGAAATGAGATGATCAAAGCAAGACTTGTGCATGTTTCCAAGTCAGTCTTCCCACCTTCCATCAACAGGGTGACAACCGTCCTGCAGCATGCTAATTCTGGAGCACAGAGAGCAGAACAAAAATCTGAAATAGCCACAGGCTGCTTTAACAAAGCCTACCTGCCTCCATGAGCTTACTGCCCCTTACCTTATGCTTTCATCGTAAGCTTGTTTTTGTTAGACCAGGAAGAACAAGTTCTCATGAGGAATTTACTCTGCCCCTTCAAGTACTTGGCAGAAGGAAGTCAACTCTATGAAAGAGCTTTCAAGACAAGATCCTAACCTGAAAGATGGCTGCCAGCCAACAAAAATTTGTTAGTCGTTATTACCACTAGCCCATCTGTTCTTGAAACTGCACGTTCCTTTTCAGAAGGGTTCTTATTTTGTGAACAGTATTAGCATTGATCACCGTCTCTGCTCTGTAAACATCCACTTTTCCAACATGCTTCTAGATCTAGTGGTGATACAGGACCAAGCCTCTAATTTATCACAGGATTATCAAAACAGTTTGGGTTCATCAGTATAGTTCAGTACTTTCTATTTTAAACTATTCTAGTTTCAGACAGCAGCAGAAGCACCATATATAAAGCCTTCACGGCTTTTGAATTATGGCTGAGCTGACAGGGGCACCAGTTAAATGATGTTCTCAAATGCAAATGTGACAAAACCAGCTGAAGTGAAGGTTCAGCTTTTTGGCATTTGCCTATTAACCATTTCAACGGATTAATTCCGAATGAAAGAATTGTATTTGAAGAGACCTTTCTGCCACTGCCTGTTTGCTCTCATCTCCAGTTTTTAGTTGGCTTCCACTTAATCCCCAGACTCGAGATATTTAAGTTTTGATGTTACCCATACGTGACCAAAAGCAAGCAACAGCTAGTTCTCCTCCCTTGCTAGCTGAAGCAAAATCCATTTATCTGCCTTCTGCTAGAAAAGCAATAGCCTGAAGACAATTACTGCAATACCAGTATAATTGAAGGTGAAGCAAAAGACATCAAAAATATCAAAACCTGATTCCCTAATTCCACAGCAATAAAATAATAACTAAGGAAAAGGTCATCCACTCATCACTTTAAGAAAGATAGAGGTAACAAGGCTAAAACAAAAGCAACAACAAAAAGCCCTAATAGTTGTGATGATAGGACAGATAAGAGGCAGAAAAAAATAGATTGAATCAACTGAAATTAATCAGCTTTCTCTCAAATTAGCTGGGTTTTATGAAATTTTCTCATGAAAGTGTTAAATGGTTTGGGTCTTTCATAAAGCTCCAAATCATTAGCAGTTATTTTTGAGAGTTCATAACATATTGACAAGGTAAGAGAGGCTGGAGAATGGCAAACATTGATATCCTAAAGAAGTGGGAGGGGAAAGAAATGGAAAGAAGAACTTGGGCGAATTACAGTTGTTGCTTATTTGCATGTGGATTTCCACTAAGCTCATCTGCTATCATGAAGAACAAAATAAAATACTGAAGTCAACAAAAACTATTATTTGTGATAAGCCAAACCAAACCACCTCAGTTTCCTACTGTGGCAGAATAATATACTTGAGGAACATAGAAGCAATAGACACTGAATCCTGACATTAGCAAAACCAGGTCAAGATTCAAATCCAATTCTTATGAAAGGTTAAGTAACCATTATCATAAAATTATCAATGCAAACAGTCATCTTAAGGCAGATTTGAAAGTGACTGGATAACAGCATCAACATCATTTGCTCAAAGTTGAAAAAATAGGAAGACTCAGCCTGACATACTGAGTAACCTCTGCAGAGATCTGCCTTGGTCCCACACTATTCTAATACTAATGATCTAGATAATGAAGGAGAAAATGACACTCAAACTCAGGGACGCTGCTAACAAAGCTGCCAGCTTCCTGGAAGACTGAAGTCAAAGCAAGTTTTAGAAACTGAAAATTTTTTTGTTGAGAAAGCAGCAAATGCCATGTAGGAATGCACAGAGGTATATGTGAGAATTGTGAAGCAACAGTTTTGTTCTACTAGTGGCTGATAAAGCTTCCAGCATAACACTGTATCTAGTCTTCAGCAAATTTCAGAGAAGATCAATGGGAAAGAATCCAAGCAGAAGCAATAGGAACATCACAGAATTAGAAAAACATAACATCTGGAAGGAAAAGAGAAAAAACCAAAAGAACACAAAATGAACCAAAAAGAAGCCGAAAGAAGAAAAAGTAAGGGTCGTGATAGTATCTTTCAAATATATGAAAGCCTGCTGCAAAGAGAGATGGAAGAGTCTGTTCTCCATGCCCACAACTTTCAGAAAAAGAAACAGAAAGGTTTAAAAAGCAACAAAGATGATTTAGGAAAACATTACTGGGTGGAGTGTCAGGGAGGGTGTGGTGTGAGGGCAGTGGGGAAAGAGGAAAGAAAAATACCAAGTTAAAATTGCTAAAAGGAAAAAACCAAACAAAAAAAACCCAAAACAAAACAAACAAAAAAAACCCAAACCAAAACAAAACAAACCCCACACACAACACAAACCCCAGTGAGTCAACAGAGAGACTGTTTAGGGAGTACGTGGAGTTTCCCCATCACTGTGACCAAACTGCCATCAAAAACTACAACTATGATCCAGATTTTCCTTGACCAGTTGACCTCTCTAAAGCCTCCTCTCCAGATCTAGAGCTGTGCTACAAAAAGGTTAACATGGATGTGTTGTCTTGTCTCTTTTTATAAGGACATCACCCAAAGTGATAATACCAGCTAGATGCACACCAACTGTATCCTTCCAAGCCGTAATGTCTTAGAAAAAAAACAAAAACCAAACCACTGTAAATTCCACAGCTGAGCATTAATGCTCAGTAGCATCTCTGTAGGTTTTGGAGGGGCGGGGGATCAAAAAATCAAAGACTTCAATCCCTTTAATTTTTTTTCTAGCTCATGGATTGTGAGTATTGAGCTGTACCCACCAGCATGTTCCAAAGTGTGTCTGCATTTGTTCTCACTATGTAAAACCTCTTGGAGAATTTACAGGAAACAAACTCTGGCTAGACTGAGCTGCAAGCATTATCATATTCTTCAGCCAGTTTTCTCTCTGCAGTGCCCCTCCACACACACCACAGCGTGGTCTCCACCACTCGCATCACTGGAAGAAGCTGGGGACAGGCTTCTCACAGATCTCCCAAATCCACTACTCCTGGGTACAAGACTCATTTTAGCCTTTAACCAAGCAACTGGAAGATATTTCAGCATGCCACAGAGGCTTAAAAGCGGCTTTGGAACTGCATTTGCTTTATGTTGTACAGTATCAACGGGACAGTCATTTGCCTTCTTCGCTTGAGTATCCCAGCACAAGACATTGATGCAGGGATAAATATTTATAAGGCTAGTTCATGTTTTCCTCAAATCTGACTAGACCTAAACCCCTCTTGTTTTAAGAGGTAGGAATTGTGTAAATATCGCAGCAACAGCTAGGATGATCTAAGAGTTAAGATCAGGTTTCTATGCATGGTAGGGACCAGCTGAGGATTTACAGGATTAGCACCAGTGCCCTTCCCTCCCTATCAGGGATGGCTGTCCGCTCCCTGCTTTGCATCTTTACAGCTGCAGATACTAGTATCTTGGAGTAAACTACTAACAGTCTGCAAAGGCAAAGTACTAGTCACTTCTGAGAGTGACAGGGCTGGAAAATTAAAAAGAAGGGAAAATAATTAAAAAAAAAAAAAAATCACCAGATGTAACTACTTTAAGTCAAGATAGTTGAGCAGGCATTACTGTTTCACAGAGTTCAGACGTGTCACCATTTGCATTCAGAGCAGCAGTATTTTTGCTCAGGCACATCACTATGTGGTAAAGCTTGGAATCTCTGGCTGTCCAAATGGCCACCAGACCACAGGACATGGCAAATAAACACATACTCAAAAGTGACATTTGTGGTTTAGACCAGGACTGAAGTCAGGCCAAGTTTTAGACACGAATAAGCTACCTGTATCACAAGTGGGATGTTTACTATGTATTGTGGCACAAATACTTGTTCTCTCCCAATTTTTTTTTTCTTCTTCCTAACACTCACTCCACCTTTGAAGAGGCAACTGTCATCTCTGAGAATGTAATTACAGCGACCTGGAACACAGAAGAGAAAGCAGAGCAATACAGCTGTCACACAGGCAAAACACGGTCTCCAGATTTTCCCATACGGATGCCTAACAGCAGCTCCAAGAAAGCATTAGCATTATTCTGAAGACATAATCATATCAATAATCATTTTCAGAGCCACGATCTAGTCGTGAGCTGAAACACTCCCCCACCCATCACACCATCTTCACCTGAGAGATGGGAGGAGGGAGTACCCTGATTTGCCTTTTGTCTCCACCACACTAGAAATACCTACAAGACTATGGAAATCAAGTTGATTCCTCTCACGTTGCTGAGACATAGGTGCATTGGGAAGGGAAAAAAATAAAATCAAGTAAATTAAAGTTGAGAGTTGTGTCAATATTGCCTTCCTTTGTGCCTTCTCTTCTAGGCTCTCACCACATCTCCTCAACTCCCTCCTCCTCCCTTCCCCTTCCACTACTGCAAAACATACATATAAGCAGAGAGATCATTCATGAAATGTCAATCAAATCCTCAAAACCAGACTGGAATGGTTTCCTAACCTTTTATATTAAGTATCACAGTAAAACCAACCAACCATTATTGTTGTCCATTTATATCCAAATTCCAGATGAAATTTACTTTCTGTTAAATTTTAGGTCTTTAGTCTGTATTCAAATTTTCCTCCCTAACAATGGGATGCCTCAGTGCTTTCTCAGAGGATTCAAAAGAGCAGGGAGACTTTGCAGTGCTCCCTGGTGGAAGATGACATAATTCAAAGCTTTATAGGTTAGGACCATTTTAGGATAAAGCCACTCTGGGCTGCTGTGATTGTTTTTATACAAGTCCTGCTATTTCTTCATTGACACACAAATATCGGGGATATTTACAGCCATGCTGCAAAATTATCTTCACTGATAAAAAGCCCATCTTTGCAAAACAAGCTGCACTGAGGCAACAAGACTGTAAAAAGACTCTTCCAACAAAAATGGCAGAAAGTCATTAAGGTTCATTTAAGCTATTTAGTTAATTCTAAACTGCTAATGAAATTCAGAGGCAGCACCTCAGGTGAAAGTTGCTTTTACTACAATCCTTTCAGTGCACTCGTTTTCTAGGGACCCCGTTTGATGTGGCTCGTGTGTCAGGTAGCATGTATTACCCCATTACAGCTGTACTTTTGAAAGGATCCCAGAAGACCATTGGAAGATGTAACCTGAAACTCTCCTCCGAGCACCCCAGCTCCGCACATGGTCACAGCCCTGAAAAGCTTCCATGCCACCAGAGCCCAGCAGCACCCCCAGTCCAGCTTGAAACTACAGCTCCCACTGCACACTCCAACATGAACCAGCCCTGCTTATGCCATGTTGCTGAAAGTCTCTGTTGTAAGGTCCCAGGGGTACCAAAGAAGCGTTGGATACCTGTGGGATGCAGCAAGCATTGACCTGTGGAGGAGATACACCCCTCTCCGACACCATAAAGGGTCCGTATAATATAGTAAATAGCGTAAATAAATACACAGTAAACTAACACACTTCAGTCATCATGCTGACAGTGCCCTAATCCTGACTTTGCAAGTGGACATCTGTCATCCTGACCATAAGAAGCACCATATTCTTCCTTTCACCTTTTCCCTCGCCTTCCCACCCCAAGTAAATAGTCAGCTCTATCAGTTACAAGGTCTATACCAAACACCAGCATACCACTGGTCTTCAATATCTGTAAGATATTCCAGAAATTCTGTACCACGGTCTTTATCATGAAAACCTACTTGAACTCACAGCATTGGTACAGCACATTAAAAGTGCAGAGCACAAGTGGCAAACTGGTCTTACTGCAATACTGTATCCCTCTTGGCACACCTTTTCAAGATGCTTAATTTGCTACTTTCCAGTACTGATGCTCATCACACCAACTCCAACTCTCTGTACGTCAACACTGGGGACTGCTGGTAGTTGTCACAACCTTGAGACGCATACACCCCACCCTCTCCTGAGAGAGAAATGGGGTATTTGGGTAGCCAGGAGGGGAGACAACGTGGCCATAGGGCTGCTGGGAGAAGGTGATATTGCTGGTGAGCAAGCTACAGGAAGGCAGCCCTAACAGCAGAGCAGGAGAGGGAGCAGAGAAAGCTGCTTTGAAAACCTGTAGTGTTTTTGCACAGCAAGTCAGGATTTAGAAGAGTATGCAAGAGTATGCAAGCTCCTCTCACAAAGTGTACATTTCCTCACTTGTCTTCACAGAGTTAAAATTGCAGAATTAGAGGATACTGGCAGAAGGAGGTGAACTAAGACCAGCTACTGGATTAAAGCATCATTGACCACACAGCACAACAATTTATGGCTCAACCATTGTTTCGGGTCAAAATTCACTTGACCACACAGCTTGAACACAGATCCATACTCGGGCAGTGACTTTACACATGCCATAGTTGCACACAGGAAGAAAGCTTTAGTCCCCACACACTTTAAAAAATAAATTAAAAAAAAGCAGCCCATGGATGCTTCTCTGACTAGATGAACCTTTTCTGAATCACTGCCAAAGTCAGCACAGAAACAACATGGCTGAAGTCAAGCATACAACTTAGTCAGGTATCCTGAGAAGAGAAAAAAACCCCTGTATTTATACGTTACTATGCCCATAAAATTTCTTCTTATTCATTACTTCCTTTATCTTAATAGCCAAAAACCTAACACAGCTACACAAAACAGCTGAAGCATTATGAGTGTCATTTTTTATAAAACCTGAACTTCATTCAGCAGTTGGTATAGAACGCTAGGAAAAAAAACAGGGTATGGGGTGAATATTTAATATGCATTTGGTCACTTTCCAAATGACTTTGTAAAAGACACAGACTTATTTTAGACAGATGCAAACCCCTGTAATGGCTTGCTAAGGCTCAGAAAAAAATCTCCTCTCTCTGTCCATCCAAGAGTTCATGTATAACAGAGTTGGTGCCCAGACAGACTGAGCTAGTCAATTAGTTCAAGCTTTTTTTTGAGTGTTAAAATTATGGAAAAAGCCAACCAGAAATGTTGTCCCAATCCAGAACCTAAGAATCCTAACTCCAAGTCCAAGTCTTTCCCAAGCTCTGTCTGGTAAAGCGAAGGAAACCCACGATATGTCACCTTGCCCCAAAATTGATTCCACATTTAATCACAGCAAAAATAAGGACAAAAATAATAAAGAACTTATTTTGCTTTTCAGTTTGCAGGGTAGTTGCTTTTGCTTTTTTTTTTTTTTTTTGGGGGGGGGGGGGGGGGGGGGGGTTGTTTGTTTTTTGTTTGTTTGGGGTTTTTTTTCCTGAAGGGTAAAGCATACTATCCTTGGCAAGGCTGAGAAATTTGCAGCTATATCCAAGGCAGCCCCTCTAGAGTCACAGGAGTTTATGAGCAAGATCTGCCCTAAAGTCACCAAGACCATTTCCCAGTAGACAGAAGAGCAGTCACCTCTAATGCCTTTATTTGACTTCAGCTATAAAAACCCCTCTTGGTCAGAGTGGAGTGGCTGAAACAGCTTACAGGCAGCTCCGTGACCGTGAGACTGGGAACAGCTGAGAGTTCCAGGAAAAAAACATTTCAGCTGGTAACTGGCATGAAACAAGTATGGTACACCACAACATTTCAGGGCAAGTCAACCAGATCTCCAGTGTTCCTCACAGCACTGTCATAAGTATGACCAGCTATTACACTTGATATTTCTCTTAATATGAATAATGACGGATTTATTACCAGCTACTTCCTCAGTTGCTCTGGTTTATGACCATCATATAATAAGACAGCTACACATACCTTGCATAATCTTCTCAAATGGTGAAGGTGCTATTTTTATACTCTTTAAACATACAAGAGCAACAGTAACATTTTTGTTATGGCTGAGCTGCTCAGTAAAAAACCCCACCTAGCACTGACACACGTCATACTCATTTTAAAACATAACAAATGACCATTTTATAAAAAAAACCCCATGAATAAAGACATCATCACTCAGATTCACATTTCAGCATACGGGTCAGACACAAGGTTAACAGAAGTTCTTCTCCCTAACTCCCCCACACACATTGCATAAAACTCCAACCAATAAACATGGCAAATACAGGCAAGCTCTGGAGACTCTCTGCAAAGCCAGGTCTAGTCTTTAGCTTTTTCTGCTTGTGTAGCTCCATAACCTTTATCTGAATTTACAGAGGGGGGAAAAAAAAAACAAACAAACCCAACCTATTAAAAAAACCCCACCACTATACTGGGTCTTCAGGAAAATCAGAAGGCTTCCCTGGCCAATCTGGCCTAGCAGTTTGCTACCAGTGAATGGAGGGAGGACCCATTCTTTTCTTTCCCGTTTCTTTCTCTTCCTTTCCCTGGAAGGGCACCTCACCTTGGCTGCATCATCACATGCTTCCAATAGCTGATCCCATCCTACAGTCCAGAAGAAAAATGATCCAGAAAACAAGTATACAGTACAGCTTTCTAACTGGTTAGACTCATCCATAAACATGTTGCGAACAACCAAGCCGGCCTGAGTTAAGAGACCCAAACCCTCTGACAAAAGCAACATCATCTTTTGTTAGCAGTGAGGTCTTAGTATGGCCCTTATCTTTTGATAAATGAGGACCAGCCTCTCTTCCAGGAAAGGGAAACACTTCTTCACCTCTTCACATTGCAGATTTTTCACAACAATTTGTATTGTACAAAATTTGTATTTCTGCACTCAAAAAGGAAGAAGTGACTTGTATCACTGATGTCTGCACATGAGCTCTCTCCCTGAAACTCTACCAAGCACTGTCAAATTGACCTGATAAGCCACTTAACATCACCTTACAGAAATGTCACCGTAGCTCATCTGGATTTTAAGTGAGAGACACTCAAGGAACAAATCTCGTAAGGAAGAGCCGGCCATGAAGAGCCCAAGAAGTTCTCAGAGATAAAACTAAAAGCCAGACTGTTACAGCAGAGGACTCCTTCATTCACTTCACTTTTCAGAATGGCCCATTTTCTACACACAGGAGAACTCCTCTGGCTCCCGAGAACAATTGAACCATTTGCAAGTAAACCAAGACAAATTATACTTTTAACCAAAATTAGCTACAGCTAAGACTAGCAAGACATCTTGCAATGCCACTCTCCTCCCAAAGGTTGTATCAGCAGTACTATTGTATAAGGAACACTGGGGAGATAAAAGTTACCTACAACTACTCAACCACATGTTGCAAGCTTTATCACACACCTAAACTCATCCTGTCCTGCATGCACAGCATCAGCTGCAACATTCTTTGCAATGCTTCTCTGACTTTCCATGTATTAACAATATAATACACCTTTGCTGTCTATGAACTCCACAGACATTTTTACTGACCTTTTTAGCAGCAGCTCTAGAACAAAACAAACGAAAAAAAAGCATGTCAAATGTAAACCAAGCCTGAGAACACAACAGAGATGCCATCAGCCCGGATAGCATTTGCTCTGCACTCCTATGGCTAATCTTGTAGACTCCTTGCTCAATTTTCCCAAAGCCTTTTAGGGGAAAAAAAAAAAAGAGAAAAAAGAAAAAACCCACACACACAACAAAGCCTCTTCTGAAACCTTTCAAATGTTAAACGTAATGACTATGGGTAATGTTATAATAGCCTACCAGTAAAGACTATCAAAAGCTATCCATTCACGAAAGTCATGTATAATCCCTGACATTCTAATTTGATGATTTCTAGAACATAATAATGGGCTATTTTGATTGCTTTTCCCTTATGGGGCTTTCATTAAGAACCATCATTTAAAAACAAAAATTAAAACTAGGTGCTAAGCAGCCAGAGGAGAAAAACTAAAGAACAACAAACCACAACAACAATCCCAAAGAAAGAAACAAAATCCCCATTTTGGCCTCAACATTTTGGACTTCGAGATTTCTGGAGTGAAATATTTCATCACAACACAAAACAAAAGAGGACAATGCTAAAGCTGGTGAGCTTTTCTATAAAGTGTTAAAAAATGCATGTTCCAGGTTTAGACTATAGATGCTGAGGGCAAATCTGCCTCCAGCATAACATTTAGAGGCAAGTAGTACTTTGTCCTCACAATTGTGCTGCACAGATATCCCTCTCTTGGAAATTGTTTACTACATTTCTTGCTGTGACCATGTACAGTAACTGGAACATCATGGTTAGAGCTGAACAGGAAAAACAACAACAACCTGACCCACCGAGAAAGAGTCTGCCAGCACTTGAGACATTGTTCTGCAAAATATCAAGGCCTGAATTCTGACATAATCCCCTGACATCTCGGGTGATGTCAGAACAACCAGCTATTAGAATGAAGAATGATCACCCACAAGACATTAATTCAGGAAGAATCAATGTCCTTGCAATACGTATTTCTCCCTTAACATCCTCCTAAATGGACTTTAATACATTTGAGCCAGAAGGGAAAGCAGGCCTTTTTTAAAAGGCTTTGGCACAAGACAAAGATTATCACAAACTTCTGAGTTTTTAGCTTTTCCAGCTCCTTTAAGTTTAATTCCACACTTGTGCTTTGATATAATAAAAGCTGCTCATTCCTTTCCAAGGATACTCAGAGCTTTAATGGTATACTAAGCAAGACCAACCTACAGATTTTACCTTCCCACAGTCCCTCTCACCCCCTCTCCCAATTCCCATTTAAGGAGAGAGAACATTCTCCTATCTGTACCTAGCTGTTTGGCAGAGATGAACATCATGAAAAAGCAAGGAAAAAGAAAGGGGGGGTGGGATGGAGGAGGATGGACAAGAAAGAAAAAAAGCACAACAACCAACCAACGTAAATCACTTATTTCGATTTCGGCTCTTGGAAGCTTCTGCTCTAATCCTCTCTCATACACAACTATCTTGTCCTACCATTCTCCATTAAAATCAAGATCTGGGAAGATTTTCCAAGAGTTTCTCCTCTAGAAAAGGACCCAAATCTGTGCTGCTATTAAGTTTTGAAAACTGAAGCACTCTACAAACATACAAAGCATGCACAGACACAGTCCAGTTACATCTCCCCAAATGACAAATATGTTCAAGTGTCAAACCATCCTGTAACAGGAGCATCTGCAATGAAAGATTTGGGTGACATTTCAAGGATTCCCTTCCCCACAGTTTCAAACCCAAAATTAAGTACCTGCAGATGACCTAGAAATAAAGCTAATCAAAGGAAAAAAGAGCTTCTGAAAACTTAGTCTGTGCTACAGATCAACAACATGAGTTAGGACAAGAGCTGCAGCCACTTGATCAAGTCATCAGAAAGGCAGAATTTAGATCCCAGGCACTAAAAGAAGTCTCCAAGTGTTCATTAAGTGCTAATCTCCACCATGAAAAGAGTCTTCGGACTTAAGAGATTCTCCCTGCTTATTGGTTTTCTCACCAGGGATGCGTAATGGAAGAATGATACTGGTGTCATGAAGTATTATCCACCGTAACTTATCTGCAGCCTTCAACAACCACAGGCTTAAGCTTCACAGAAGTCACTCAGTTTCTCCAGTTTCTCTGTTGACACAAATTTTGCAGCAGTAAGCATGAAGGGAGCACAAGGACCACAATCTGAAGTTTACTCTGTGAACAAATGTAGAAATCCCCACACCACTATTCAGCAGGAGAGTTCCTTCCCACTGGGCTATAGGTTTATTCCAACAGGATGGCATGGCATTTCCTCTATTATTTGCCTGCCAGGAAAGTAATTTCCTATTTTTGTCCTGTTGAGAATTAGTAGAAGCTGGCATTGATGAAGGCTGGGAAGAACCAGAGGCCAGTTTACTAGTGGTTTAACCAAACATGCATTTACAGTTACCCCATTCATCATGACCTGCCTGTATAAAGCTGCTTTTTTGGAATTTGCTCATATTCCTTAGGTTTGGCCTCCAAAAAAGCTGCAATAGGCTCACTAAGAAATATTTTCTGAATAGTACTGCTGGAGCAACAGAACTGTCCAATAGTTCATACTGTAATCATTAATGCAACTGTTAGGCATTAAGATCAGCGTAGCTCCTTAACTTGTTGCTGTTGGCCAAAGGATGACAGCTTAACAGCAGGAGGGTAAGATAATGGGAAAACCTCTTGCCGTCTTCCTGAGTCCAACAAAAGAATACAACAGAATTAGGACACCGTGTTTCTTTCTCAGATACTCTACAGTATCTGCCCACAAGAAGAAAATGCAGAGACTGACACTGTGCTCCCAGCAAACTCGTCTAGGGCACTCATCAGCTCTGCACACAAGGACCATGACTACCACCACAGTTCCAAAGCTCTTTCCAGAAATACACTGCACAGTATAATTAAGACTTGCAGCTCTCCTCATCCTCTCCCCGATTCTCACTTCGGGGAAGTATAAACAGAGTCTGATATCATTTGATACCCAAAGATATAATGACTTACCAAAAATTACTTATCAAAAGTTTCTGAAAGGCTTTGGGAAGGAAAAAAATTCCTCACACTAACTTACAGTATTAGTCACATGCTGTATTATCCATGCTGCTGGAGAAGATCTCCTACTCTGCTAAAAAGTTCACCCACTTAGAACCACCAATCTTCATAACAGCCAGCTTCTGCTGTGGCCATTCAGGAGTGGTAATCTGCATCTCCCCATGGGTTAACTAATTGGGATCCAATTTGCAGGTTTCATTAAAAGCTCTCTTGGGTTGTAAATGAACATTAACGTTGGGGTTTGAAGAACCTATGTGATTCATTCTGCCTATACATTTGTTGAATCCACACCCAAGTCTCTGGTCATTTCCACTACAGGTCATTTGCCGGTAAAAACCCAAGCAGGCACATAGCTGTCGCCGCCACCTTCTCCCTACATACAGAAAATGACTCACACAGTGCTCAAAACATCATGCTTTCATAAGTGGCTTCCAACAAGTTTTCAAGTTCACAGGCAGCACTGTCTCCTCACCATTAAACAGAATTGCTTGTAACTTCTGTTACAGAGATCAGGAAAGACAGAACTGTTCACAAGGGCACTACTCTAAAGCAGGATTTGAACTTCCAATGCCTTCAGTCCTGAAAGCGGTGTCCATTTGCTCTGCATGGACTGATCCATCTGTGACTTACAAAAGACCTTAGGAAAGCAAAAAAGGAAATTAGTACAACTGATGCACATCAGTGTGAATGTGAAGATCTCTTAAAGTTTCAGGATAACTTGGCACTGGTGGTGACTCACTTCACGAATCCCTCAATCTTCAGTGCTCCTATGTACATTTTCAGTCCAAAAGCTGCTAGAAACCCCAAACACTACCACTTTCAGATGAATGGACCAGTATCATAAATTTACTGCCCATCTGTTACTGAGAACACTTCAGGTATCTGCTGAAGATATAGTACTCAGGGGAATAAATCATGCCAGGAAAGGGATTGTAGAGTGTATTCAAGCAGATCTCAAAGTTCTGCTACTCTGGTTGTTCCATCACTGAAGAGATTAGCAGTCTGTAGACAGGATGTCTCATACTGATCAACAGTTGTCTTTTATGCTGCACTCACAGTGGAATTTGGCTTCCTTAGATAGTCCTCTCCACATCCACAATGCAACAGAGGAGCCATATTGAGCTACTGGGAGAACTGCTGTCCAAAAAGATCATCCAATTCAACAGATGGCATGAGAACAGGAAAGTCTAGACTGTAAGGCACCATCAGCTTCCCTGGGTGTGTGAAGCAGTGGCAGCAGGCTAGCCAGGGGGCTCCCGTGTAGTGCCACACTGGGTGGGACTGTGCTGTGTCTCCTCTCCTCTCCTTCATTCTGCTATGTCCCTGCACAGGACTGGTTCAGACAGCTCAACAAGTATAAAGAAAGAAAAGTCAATGAGGTGACATCTGTTTTCTCAGTAATATTATGTTTCATAACAACCAGTGGTTTAGGAGAAAAAGTGATGGGAAGCAAGATGACTTTGCAACATCTAAGCGTAGGCTGCAAAGTGCTCTCCTGACCAGTAGGCAGTGCACGGATAGCAAACTGGCAAGTTCAATGCTTATACAATGGATTCCTTCGCAACCTCATTCCTCATAATTCCTAAAGCAATTGTGGAGTTTCACCTTTTAGGAAAAAGATCTCCCTTCCTAGATTTCCCTAGGTGAAGAGTCACAGCTGGTATATTTTGGACATGCCCAGGAGCAGGTCCAGTTTCCAAGAAAAACAATCCTAACTTCTTAGCCTGCTTTCCTACAGAAGGAGGCTTATGCAATACACACCACAGCCAAGCCAGTTGGCAAGTTTCATGCAAGCTTGTCAGAGGCAGAGGTCTCTAGAGTTATCTTCCTTGTTTGTGAAAACACCAGGCCAGGGGGGCGCACATAAGAAATGCTGCATTGTGAACTGGCATCAATACCCTCATAGTTGAAATAAATCCAAAGAAAAGCATGCTTCCTTAGTCTTACATTGGACAGAAACGCTGGCTTAAAATGAAGAAAAGCTTTTTCCCTTGACTTCATTAGTAAAGTTCACACAGAGGTTTAGGGTAAAAAGGCCAGCAGAAGCTGGGGAGGTTTCTGCACCACAGCATTTGCTATAACCAGCGAAATTTGTACCTGAGCAAATACTTCAGTGCATCTAAACACACATACCACTGGTGATCAAAAGGCACTCCATCTCCCCCCAGTCAGCTTCCAAGTGTCTGAAGCAGCACCTGAATGCATTTCCCACACACACACACTTCTCAAGACAGCGCTCAGCTGCTCTAAGCAAAAGTTTTGCCTAGAAACCTGGCATCATTTAGCACTGTCACCATAAACCTCGATAACTAGGTGTACAGGGACATAGCAGAAATGAAGGAGAGGAGAGGAGACACAGCACAGTGTGGCACTACACGGGAGCCCCCTGGCTAGCCTGCTGCCACTGCTTCACACACCCAGGGAAGCTGATGGTGCCTTACAGTCTAGAGGGACATCTGCTAGTTCAGTGCTGTCAGAAAACAAACTCCCAGCACAACACTCTCATGCTGCTGGTAGAGGCGCATGACCCAGCACTGCCTCTCCTCTGCCAGCTGGGAACTCCTCGCCTTGGAAGAATCCCTTCACCAGAGAGATCCAGATACTTTTTGCCCATTTACACCCCAAGCACAGCAGAGAACGCGACCAAAGATTTCTAGAAAACCTTTGTGACAATTCTTACTAGAGTCACTTAAGTGCTTGCAAGAAGAGAACTGCAAATATTTATTTTTTCCACAGAGCAGAATCAAAATGCAGAGATCCACTTTGCATTTAGGCAGCACTTTTGAACTAACTAATAAAAACACAAGCATATGCTACTGAAATCCAGGTGTGGCTCTATATGAGGATGAAAGCCAACTCACACAGCAGTGAGGGAGGGGATATTTTGAGTAACAAAACCAAGTAAAACCATGGAAGTACCACAAGATCTTTAATACGTAGCCAGGGCAAACAAAACCTACTTTAAGAACAAATAAAGCCCAAGTGAAGAAAATAAATCAGAGTGTAACATGGTAAAACAATCACTGGAGGCAAGTGTCAAGGTCTGCTGCTCTGTCAGTTTACAGTTTGCAATAAGGCTACCAAACATTGCTCCTCAGGCTTTGTTGTTTGCTCTGTTGTTTTGAGGAGTTCAGCTTTGGAGAAAGTAAACCTGAACAGCCTAGGTATTAGCATATAACTGTACAAGGATAGCCAGGGGAACATGGCACTGGAACAGCTCTCCTGCTGCACTGTGAGGTAAACCCTCCAGGAAGACTTAAGATTGTATGGGAAGAGCATTCTGCTGACCCCTTGCACACTTCCCCAGCCCCAAAACAGATCACGAAGCACAGCCAGAGCTACCATTTAAAGTTTCAAGCATATTTCCTTTGTCGATGCAGGTTTTCTAATCTCCGTGTGTTTGTGTCAGGTTTTTTTTTAACCTGTCCTCATAACTCACTCCTTTTAATCCTAGGATTAGCCCTGTTGCCCTACTCCATACCTTTTCTAGAGCTTTAAGTACAAACTAGTCCCTTGAAGCAGGAATAGATGGAGCTGGGAGTGTTAACACATCACTCCTCCACATCCTATAAAGCCTATGTTAAAAGCAGTAATTGGTCAGTACCTTTATGAGGCAACACAATTTCTACTGTCCCTTAGAAGTCCAACTTTAAGGCGGTACCTTCCCCCATCCCTCCTACTGGCCTCTCACTTCCTCCCCAACCCCAAATTCATTCTTCTTTAGTGAAAGAAAAAGCAAACCACATTCTTCAGGGCCGTTCTAGAAAACCTGATCAATGCTGCTTTGACATACCAGCTACACATGTTCCCATTTCAACAAATGGGAACATTTCAGGCAGACCACCACTTCAGATGGAGTGGGGCTCCAGACTGCTGAATCAGCACTTTCCATCCTGCTGGCAATAGAGTTATGCGACGCTTCAAAGGAAAGCAGGGGGAAAGGGGGAAGGAGGAGGGAGGGTAGGGGGGCCACTGGCACGCAGCAACAGACG
>JANHGN010001041.1:0-13008 GCA_024605025.1 Megaceryle maxima | reverse complement strand
GCATTGGGAAAACCATATCTCCCATCTTTTTTTTTTTTTTTTTTTTTTTTTTTTTTTAAGAGCCATTGTGAACGTGTCCAAAAGTAGTAAAGAGCTTGGAAGGCCACTCTGCATTTTTTTTCTTCCTTTATCAGATCAGCTTCTGCCCATGTTCCCCTCCAGTAAGTGGACATTACTATACCAGTATTACAAAAGGAGCCATCAACAGATGGAAATTACTGGAATGGAGGGAGCTTTTGGGTTTGTTGTTTCAGAGCTTGGTAGATGGGAGTTATTGCCTATTTTGCAGCCCTGTGAGGCCACGTGGAGAACCTGCCTGTGGAAGAGAACTTCAGCACCAGAGGAGGTTTCTGTCTGGGTCCCCTTGCTGCTCAGTTTAATGAGGCATGCTGGTTTTTGGCAGGTTTCCGACTGGCTGCCACTCCAAGGCCACTGTCTCTCATTAGGTAGGATGTTTTTAGGTACTGGATTGAATTTACTTCCATTCCATGCAGACCTGGCAGGGGTCTCCTTTTTGCACACCCCAATTTACAGAGCTAGCATCAGGCTACTAAATTATTAAGCTGGGATTTTAATAGAAACCCTTGTGTAGGCTGAAATTGTTTCCACTCTATTTGGAGTTTCCTGCTCTGACGTTTTTTATTTTGTCCCATGCGTGAAAGCACGGAGGGAGAAATTCACAGGAAAGCACAGAGGCAAGGAGGAAGAATTCAGCCTGAGAGCACTAGAAAATACAGATGAAATAAAAGGTTAATTGGTACTGAATCCAGCTCTGATGGAGGTGATAGGAGGGAAAATAATGCTTCCTAATCCTCATGACAGTTCAATAGAAACCTGTGTGTTTGTTTTCAGTGCTGTTTGTAATATAAGTTTCTCAATAAAATATTTTCTTGCCCAACTGTTTTTGTCTTGAGCTCTTCCCCAAGGCCTGAAAGGGATGTTTGTCAGCAAACACAGCTCCCCCAGTGTCAAACCCTGCTGCTGCCAATGGGACACCAGTGCTGTGTCTGGTGGGACTTCCCTCCTCGCTGGGGGATGCCCCTTCCAGCTTTGTACCATTTCCACCTGATCCTCCCATTCTTCAATCTCTCCTCTACAGCCCTGCACCACAGCGTACCGGCAAAGGTTTACTACGTAAGTCAGGTCTGGTCAGCACAGCTTGTGTTTTAGCACGGCACCAACAAATCTGTGTTGTCCCTGATGATAGGTACAGTCACTGCCCTCCACCACGTGGGTTGACTCTGTCACACATTTAAGGTGAGGGATGTTGTTTTAACCTGTGCTTGCTGGTAGACCAGGGCTTCTCAGCACCTATTCCCTGCGGCTGCTTCACCGTGAGCAGTGCTCTGCAGGTTATTAGATGGGGAGAGGTTCAGAAAAACAGTGATAAGAGCTGGCAGTGGGATAAAACAGGCCAGCATGTGGCTGCTCTTGCCCTTCATTTGGCAGCCCCTGCGGGTGTGCGCCGAGTCCCAGGCAGGATGCATGCCCACCGCTCAGACATGCCAGTTTGTAGAGCTGGTGCACTGGAATAACTGGGGTTGTTGAGCACAGCTACAGCAAGTCAAAACAACTGAGCTTCAGGTCCATATTTGAGGGCTTGGTGCAGATCTGTTACCAGGCGCTCTGAGTGTATATATACATGGCCATCTTACAACATGTAAATTGGCTTAAACCATCTGACTCGGCTCTTGGGTGTGTGGTACAGCTACTGCCTGAATCCCATCTGGAGTTTGCAGGTCTGGCTGAAGAGAAAGTTGGGCTGTGAATTATGAAAGGTACCTTCGTCACTCAACAGCAGGAACAGCGCTGCAGTTCCTGTCATTGTCATCATGCTCAGGCTGTGTTTGGGTACTTACCGTGTTTAATTGCATGGCTGATTTACTTAATGTCTCTCCTGGGGTCACTCATAACACTTTTATTTTTAGGATTCAGGGAAATTAGGGACACTAGCAATCCATTGTAGATCTCTCTCAAGGCAGGAGGTTTCCAGGTGACACCGGTAATAGCAGCCCTGGTTTCGTTGCAGAGTAACCTGGCTAAGCTGATGAAATCAGCACTGGCCCATATGGTAAGAGCTTAATGCTTGTGAATGAATGATCTCCCCTGAAAATATCCTATGGGCGTAGGCAGAAGCCAGTTGTTCCTTGAGTGTGGATGACTTAGAGGATCTGCATATTGTTTTTTGGGAAATCCCTAGAAGTGCTGGTTCGCTTTCAACCCTGTAAATAAAGAATTCTGATCAGATACTTAAGAACTGAAGGGGTCATATGTCCTCCCTGGTATGCAGCTATGAATCATCCCATTTCAGAACAAAGTTATATACATGCAGAGGACATCCTTCGTCCTTGACTGTTGTCTCCAGTGGGCCTTCTAAGGTGCTTTACGGTTGCTTTTAGGAAGGACAGTGTGCTGAAAGGCTCGTGGTAACAGCTGGCCTAACGTGCCTCGCTCTGCTTGTTGTTTTTAAACAGATGGACCTCTCTGTGGAAACTCTTTATAGCTTCATGCAGGAGCGCCAGAAGAAGTATGCCAAGTATGCAGAGCAGATCCAGAAGGTCAACGAGATGTCTGCCATCTTCCGCCGTATACAGATGGGCATTGACCAGACAATCCCGCTGATGGAGCGGCTGAACAGCATGCTGCCGGAGAGTGAGAGGCTGGAGCCCTTCAGCATGAAACCTGACCGGGAGCTCAAGTCTTAGCTGATCCATCAGGCTGCCCCTCCTCATCTTCTTCGCTCCAGTCTTCAGCACAGACGCGCTTCCAACGGGCCGGGCTGGCAGATGTCTGAAGCGGATGTCAGTGCTGCCTGACTCTCTGCCAGGGCACCAGAGGAAGAGCAGCGTCAGCTGCCAGAACTGCATAGCCGGGAATCCAGGAGCTCCCTGGTCCTGTTGTCTGAAGATGATGATTTACCATTCTCCTTCCTCTTGCCCTCTCATCTCCTGTACTACTACCACCGCCCGTGCTGAGACATTTGTTTGTTGCTGTGACTAGACTGGAGCTTACAGAGGAGGAGTTTTCTTTCATGTGAATTTTTTTTTTTTTATTACTAGAAAAATTCAAAGGGATACAGGGTGTGACAAACCCTCCAACATGTTTTTTGTGTCACAGGGGTTTAGAAGATTTAGATGGCTGGCAGATATTTCTGAGATCCCTTGGTCTGGAAAAATATGTGTGTTTTATAGGTGAAAGCACAGGAGCCAGGAACTGGCTTATTAAAATCTGCCTATTATCATAATTAACAGGGCTTGCATGGCAGGGTCCTCCTTGAGGCTCCTGGTTTTATGGGCTTACTAATTTATGAGCCTGTAAAGGAATAACTGTTCCAGGTATGTACGCCTGTTAATGTTAAGCAAGCCTTAGTGTTCCGCTCCCCCCCTGCCCTGGCTGTGTCCCTTTGCCCCACCTGGTGGCATTTCGTGTCCTTAATCTCACATGGTGATTCTGACAGGTACTGGCACGGACCTGCTCACTTAGCATCCCAGAGTTGGACACAAGGGGTCTTAGTTGTGTTTATTTGTCCATTTTTAATGGGGACACTCCAGTTATCTTGGTGCTGTCTTTTCTACCAGAGGGATGCAGTTGTTTCTTTACCTTTAAGTGTTTGGATTTGGAGGGGGGAGACAGGAGAAGTCCTTTGGGTCTTTGCCTTGGCTTAACTGCCGTCATGCCTAGAGCTTGCCTGAGCACAGTGTTGAATGACTGAAACCACATGGCCCTTTGGGACCATGCTCAGCAAACTGCTCCAAGGACAACAGGATGTCCTTGCCTTCTCCCAAGTCGAGAGCTTTGCTGGAAGGCAGGCAGCGTGTCCACCACGCCGCCCAGGTGCTGGGCTGGCTCACAGGAGATGGGTTGGTTGCCAAGTCTGCCACTGGTCTGCTGGCTGCAGGCTATTTTGCAGCCTTGGTTTCTCCCTCTATAAAATAGAGGGATACTTTACATGCTGCTGTAAAAATATTTACAGGTCTAGAAATAGCAGTTAGCAGCCTGCGTCGCCGTTGCATGGCAGCTCTTGTCCGCAGCAGAAAGAGCATGGAAACAGGAGCAAGGATACCTCGGTTTGCTGGGCCAAGGGTAGGTTTGTCTGTGTTACATTGGTCCCAGGATGCTCTTGCTGATAAGGAGGCTGAAGTGCACCCAGTGAACCCCAAGGGTTGTGTTATTTCAGGAGAGCAATTCCAGTGGTAGGACAGCCCTCTGAGAGAGTTGGCGACAACCCATCTGCCAGCACAGCACAAGGCTAGGTGACTTGCCAAAGGCAACTTGCTTCAGTACCTCTGAGTACTTAAGAGTTACTTCATCAGCAAAAGATTGTCTCTGAGTATTTGGGTATAAAAGCGCAGTAGGTTTTGATGGTATTAATTATTGTCTGGTGGCAGCATGCAGCAGTTCTCTGGTTGCATTCCAAAGGCCATGTAGCCTCAGGTGGATTTTTGTGACACAGACTGCAGCCAGCTTCCATTTCTGTCTGAACTATAGCAGTGACTGGACCCCAGGGCCCACTGAACACCATCTGAAAGCAGAGTCCCATAGCAATGAAGCCTTGGGATGAGCGACTGACTGCTTCGGAGAGGGCAAGGAGCTCAGCAGGAGATGTTCTAGCAAAGGCAGCAGAGTGGGCCTTGTTGCCTGCTGCTTCCAGCCCAGAGTTCTTACACAGTTCTATATACATTGGCATATGCTGTGTGCTGCACGGGACAGAACAGGAGGCTTCCATCCTCGCTCGTGCGTCCTGCGGTACTTTACCATTGGCTTGTTAAAAGCTTAGGTGAGGCTTAACCAACCCATGAAAACCTGCTCATCATGCCCATGAGGATCCTCACTGTCTGTCACAGACTGTCTCTGCCTCCTGCCATCAGACACCCCAGAATACTCAGCAGCTTTAAATAGCGGCCACAGGCATTTCTGTCCTCCTCATCCAGATGATGCTGTCTGGAAGTTTAGAATGTGCGATATTCAGCTGTCTGCCAGACAGGATCATGGATATCCCACACCCTGGCATGCTGGAAGCCTATACTGGTGGGAAGATCTTGATACTGGATCTCGAGGCAGAGGCTGGGTTGCAGATGCTCACTCCTGTAAAGCTTCTAGACGTTTGGCCACATGCTATTAAGTATCAGCTCAAAGCATTGCTCCTTGCGCTGCTCATGAGGGCAAGTGAGTCATAACCTGTCTGAAGGCTGCAAGAGTGAGGGCTGCAAATCAGTTCCTTCCTCATTTGCTATAAAACACCCAGACACTGGGCTGGTAATGGGAGGAAATCCTACCAACGCTTGTGAATATGCTGCTGGGCCTCCCAGCTAGTGCTTTCTGAGCAGCGAGGGTAAGTTGTGGAAAAGTTGATGGCTTAGCTAGAAAGAAATAAGAGCTGAAATGTGAGAGCTGACTTCTTCCAAAGCACGCAGGTCATCACCTTCATTCTACAGGTGATGAAGAATTGTATGGGTACTGTAAGATACTGTGCACCCTCTAACTGTTCTCAAATGATGGTTTACAGTTTTATTTAAAACATTGTCACTGGCTTTATTAACCAAAAGTCTTCAGACCTCTCACTGAGGGGAAGACGTTTCCTGCAGTTTGTTGCTTGGCTGCTCCTTGTTTGCTTTGCTCTGCATGCTGCTGTCGGCTCCGTCTTGGATGCAGGTGATGCTCAAGGTGAGACTGTTGCTTTACCTCCCTTTCCTGCTGCTCAGCAGGAGATTTGAGATGTGACTGGAATTACCCTTCTGCTTATGAATTTCCTTTTCCAAGCCAAATGCTGTTGGAGAAGGCCTCGGATATCTCTCACGAATGTAATAGCCATTACTTCTACCACAAAGCCAGTGCTATGAACAGAGAGTAATTTGGCACGCTCCACTGAAAACCAGCATTTCTGCCCTTTCCTGCTTTCTGAAGTGATGTGTAGGTGGGCTATGGGCTAAGCTTCTTGACATGCAATCTTTTGAAAAGCTGTAGAACAGGGCGAGTCTCTAGGTCTGTGGTTCCCCACTGGCCTGAGCTGCTCTGGTTCTTTCCCTGACTCTGGTGTTGCCACCCTCCCTTTGTGCTGCTGCTGGTGCTTGTTTCATCCTGCCCTGGTCAGTGTGCTGCATGTGCAGAAGAGGTTTGCTTTGGTGTTTCTCTTGGTTTTTATAATTTAATGCATCGACAGGGTGCTAAAGTGCCAACCTATCTGCAGGGCAACTGCTGTGAAGATCTGGTGTAGGGGACAGAAAAGAGTTTGGGGGTTGGTGTTTTTTTTTGTTGGTTGTTTGTTTGTTTTTTAAATATATGTATTTTAAATTAAATATATTTAAATTTATTTAAATATTTAAAGTGTATTTTCCCCTCCTCTAAGCTTTTACACAGAAAGAGTAGAGATAGAGGTTTTCATAGGCCAAGTTGTTGCATGAACCAGCCTCTCTCAGACCCTGTGCTGGTGGTTTCCTGAGGTACTGTTGTAATGCCCCTCCCATTCCTGAGCTGCTGGAGTGTATTTTGATTACCAGCCTTGAGGTTTACCATGTTACCAGCACTCCTTGGTTTACAGGTGGTCATCCTGTTTGCAGACTGGCTCTGCTTTCAGCTCCCTACATGCTACGTGTTCCATAGCTCCAGCATTAAAAACGTTTGGTATTGCTCTTTTCCAAGTGCGTTGTTTCTCCACTTGCCTTTCTTGTTCTTTATTTACAGCACACCACTTCTTGCTGCCCTGTCTGTGGGCAGTCACCTCTTAGCTGTACTGCTTTGTACACAGAACCCACCTTCATGCAGTGGTGATGGCTGGTTTCAGCTGCTCTGGGGCTGCCTCTGCCCTGGGACCGTAGGGAAACGTGTGTCCTAGATTGAAAATAAATGTTGGGTTTTTTGGATACTGTCCCAGTTCAGGTTGGCACTGACATCCAGTTTAAATAAATGTGTGCAGTGATGCTTGTGACCCACCAGAGGTGGGGTGGGACTGTAGTTCAGCTGTCTGGTTGCTTTTTCTGTGCTGGTAGCCTCTTGGAGATAAAGAGGAGGGTCTGGGATTGATGGACTCAGGACACTGCCCAAAGCCCTTGTGGTGTGAGACACTCTGCCTCTTTTGCCTGCACCTGCACTTTCTGTGGTGCCAGGGCAGGCTTTTGGTGGTGAGGAGCATGCTCAGCACAGCTACAGCATCATAGCTCTCCCCTGCAGAGCATTCAAAGGGCAGTCCTTAATGTCAGCTGCCTAAAATAACCCTTTTGGTCTCTTAAAAGCTTTCTGTTTTGACAGATGGCGAGTGAGCACTGGCCTCACGGGGAAGCTGTGAAGGTAATGAAATACAGTGGCCTGCTATAGGACAGTAACACAACCTAAGTAAATTAAAATGGCTGTACATTTTGTCAAAATGTGACTCCTAGTCAGGTATGTGAAAGCTCCTTTATCTAGAGATGGCTATGAGAGAACTTCCCAGTGCAGCTTACAACTGTATCCTAGCAAAAAGGCTCTCCTGCCCCCAGTTTTGGGGAGCTGATTGTGGACAGGCATCAGCAACCCTGTAGTCTGCAAAGCACCTTCTACCCACTGTGTGCACTCCCTCCCAAGGGAGGTGTGCTGAGAATCTCCTGAGAACCTGGTGATCTTCAGGAAGCTCAGCTTTGAGAACATCCTGAGATGGAGCTGTACCCTGCAGGAAAACAGATGATAAACTCAAGAAAAATCAGTGGTTTAGAGGAGAGTAAGTGAAGGTACCTCCAGCAGAATGCTGTTCTCCTGGCACTGGGAAAGCAAAGCAGCAATGGACTTTCACCTACTGCACAGGGAGCACTGAACAAATGTAAAAGTGGGGGTTTTTTTCTGGTTGGTTTATTGGGGTTTTTTTTTGTTGTTTGTTTGTTTTAAAGTGATAGGATGCCTCAGCCTCATCACACTTTGGCTTTTTACAGCAGTGGAACTTGGTGAGGATCCTTCTAAACATTAGCACCCAACATCCACACCTCAAAGCGAGCAGTCTCCTCCAGCAGCACAGGGCCCTTTTTAGGGGTCTGCTTTACAGCAGTTTATATCCTAGGAAAGCAGCCCCTTCCAAAGGGCAGGGTATCGCAGGCTAGAAATAGCTCCCTTTCCTATGTATAGTGGCTCTCATTCCCAAGGCACAGAACAGCCAAAGGTTTTGCTGCAGAAACACTTCAGTTGACCCCAAGGGCCAAGAATTTCTCTCTAAACCTGGCTCAAAGGGAAAGGCCAGTTGCCAGGCTAAGACAGTGCGTTATGAAGACTGTTCTTCTACCTGAATTCCCAGCTGGGGGGTTGTGTGTATTCTGGTTGTATTGGGTTATAATGCTACAATGTCTAAAAGACCTACTTTTTGGGGTTTTTTTCCTCAGAAACGGTAAGAACAAAGAGAGGCTTCCTCAGTGTTTAGTCAGAGCAGAGCTAGCTAGTTAAAATGTCTAGTTAGGCCAGTTTGAATCTTAGTAATTTCAAATTTTAAAAGCTCCAGTAACAGCCTTATTAGGACTTCGGTGCCATCCCGGGTGTCTGAAACCACCCCTTTCTCACAAAAATCCAATTTAAAATTTGTGCTGGGAGTCAAAGCATAATGATCATCCAGCTCATGGAACATACAGTTTACCAGCTCACATAATTACCACATTTTTATTCCCTTCTTTACACCATGTCCCTCAGAAGTAGGGCACCTGATCCATGCTGGGGAGAGGTTTGTCCTGTTTTCAGTCCACTGCTCTCTAGGAATCCAGCTGTGATGGTTACATCAAGAGCTTAGTGACCTCAGAGATGTCTTCCCAGTTAATACCAGTCAATGAGATGAAAATTAAATGTTGATGACACAGGTGAGACATTTCAGTTGCCTCTCAGGGTTTGAGTGGTGATGGAGTTGGATAGTCTCTTCACAAAGCTGTCAACTGGCAGGGGCAAGGATGGAGGGGACAATAGGCAGAACAACTCCTGGAAAGCAGTAAAAGCAGAGTGGTAAAAGTGCATGCTTCAAAATGAAACAGAACTGGAGGAAACAGGGCTAGCCTGACTGGGATCAGAAATGACCTTTGAAATACGGTGAGGGAAGCTAGAGCACATTATTCTCAGAAGATTGCCAAGTCCACCTGTTTTTGAAGGTGAACAAGCTGATGCTGTTTAGGTCCAGTGTTGTGTATGGTTCTTGTTTCAGCCTGCAGTGGCCACAAGCTTTCTGGGTCAGAGCTGGTACGTTATGGGTGTAGAAAGGAAGCACAGGAGCTCAAGCAGGTATGGTACTTGTGCTCTGGCTGATGGTACAGTCTCTTCTAGAGAGGCTAAAGATTCTGCTTTTTCCTTTCTGGGATTATGCTTCAAAATATTTGGTTTTTCTTTTTAAATTATCTTATTAAAAAAAAAAAAAATCCAAGCAAAGCTTATTACTGCACTTGAGTTTCAAGATGCCATTACACAAACGTGCAGGCTTTGCCCTCTAAGGATATAACCATAGCAGCCATATTCTCTGGCAGGATTTAATTTTAGTGTATATATATATCTATTTTAGCTATATTTGTATAAGTTATTCTCTGAAGGAGCAATGAGAAGTATACCCCTCCTTCAAGAATCAGAAGTTGCTCTGATTGCTTCTGGACTGGCAGAATCAGTCAAAACAAGTATTTAAACAAATAAATTATTCTTCAAATAATGAGTATGGGAAGCAAGGAAAAAACCAAACAAACAGGGGGTTCCTTCTAAGTAACTAGTATATTTGAAATACTTACTTCAGAAAGACCAGCACAGCTGCCTTAGGAATGGTTTACTCACAAAATCAGATGCTGTAAGAAGTTAATGCAGAGAAGCACCACTGCTG
This sequence comes from Megaceryle maxima, assembly GCA_024605025.1. NCBI lineage: Eukaryota > Metazoa > Chordata > Aves > Coraciiformes > Cerylidae > Megaceryle > Megaceryle maxima. Next base: position 3,212 of record JANHGN010001041.1, on the reverse strand, counting down.
CTGTTGCAGGGAGCATAAGAGGTGAGGTGAGCAGGACCAGGAAAGAGGCCTAAGCTGTTCTCAGTGCTGTAAAATCACCTCTGCTTGCAGCAGGTGCTCCAAAGCTACCCAACCTGTGTCATTCATTAATGGGCACATCCCCAGAGAAGGGTATGTAGGACAAAGACGAGCCCCCTGCCAGTCCTGGGTTCTGGGGAGCAGGTCAGTACTGCAGGCAGGTAATGCACACTCCCCAGCCCGAGGCACACAGGCTCCTTCCTCAGTCATTCTATATAAACAGGTACCATTTCTGATTTTATTTCATCATAAAATACAGGTAATGCTCATGACACAACAAGGTGAGAAACTCACATCTCTCTGAACCATTTAAACAGCTCGCCATACACCACAGAACACTATATTCATACTGAACATATACACATTTCCTGCCTTGCATCCTCCACTTTGCTTTTCAGACTTCTACAGACCATTTCCAGCATTGTTCAGGTACAGGACACTCATTCAAATAGGAGACAGGGTACCACCCCATGCAGGACATGGGGTTAAGGCTTCCTCCTACAGGAACCCGTCCCCTAAAATTACTGAGCTTACAGCTTTGATTCATTCAGTGACTATAACATATTGGAAATCACAGGGAGCCAGAAGACCAGATCTTAGTTCCTCAGAAGGCAATTAACCAAACAAAACCCAAATGTACATATTTGCGTGTATAGAGAAGGGGAGAACACAAACGTTGTGTGTGAAGGAGCACAAAAGACAGGAAGATTCTGTCCCTGCCTCTAGGGATTGATTTGTGTTGACCCCCCCGAACTGATTTAAATCAAAGACAAGGGATTTTACTGCAGTCTGTCAGAGAGCAGCACTGCTAACCCATTTACACAGGTGTATGCTCACAGGGAGCGTGTCTCTATGCTGAAAGTAGTTGTAATGCAATTGCTTTCATGTGATCTGTGAACAGAGACAAGTGGTGGTATGTTTAATGAACAGTCAAGACCTGACACGCTTTCCAGGGTTGGGTCAACCCGTCCCTTGCCCAGTCCGCCCCTTCTTCTAGCATCACATACACATGGCACCAACACAGCCTTTGGGTCCAGTTACTCCCGGTGCTGCCTCGCTGTGCCTTTTGCGCTTTTTAGGATCGCGTTTAACAACGCTGTAGCTTTCAGTGTTAGTTTTCAACAGTCCACTGTAGGAAATTAAAAGTCACAACCTAGCCACAAAACAATGACAAAATCTTCTCCACTTTTCAATATAGTAAAACCTGAGATTTGAGTCACGAACTAGCTACACTTAATGTAAAAAAAAAAAAAAAAAAAAAAAAAAAAAAGACCAAACAACCCAAGCTGCTGACTTGAATTAGGGCTTCAGTTTGCTGCTGACAATTTTGTTTTAAAGCTGTTGGCCAGGGCTAAGTATTTGTTACACATGGTTTATAATTTTCAGCTGCCTGCACTGAAATGGGACAAAACAATACAGTTTGCCCTTACATCCCACCACATACACATGTTCCAAGGGGTGCTGGGAAGGACCAAGACAATGCATGCGCAGCTCCCATTGGAGCAGGAAGGATGAAACTTTACGCTCTGCCTCTGGGATCACCCCTCGCTGACCATAAACCTCTTGCAGCAACGTCCACATGTAAAGCAATTTGAGCAGTGGCAGCTGAGGTGCTGCACAGATGGGGAGCTGGAGGGGAAGGAGCTGGTTTGCTGTCAAAGCCAGGAGAAGGACTGTCCCTAATTTCCTGTGAAACACTGCTGCTAGCAGCAGGGACATGATGCCTCCCCGAGCTGGTGCATTCCCTGGGATGGCAAGGGTGAGGATGCGGTGCTGGCAGCACAGCTGGAAGTGTCTGCAACAAGATCACGCACCAACACGCTGGGAAACCCAAGACCCTGCATAGGGACAGAGGACAACAGCCAGGATCAAGTTCCACACATGTGAGAGGTGAGCAGGCTTTCCATTAAAGTTGTCTGTTCTCAATCCCCCTTTATTTCACACAACTCTGAGATAGAATGCTGCAGGTCCCTGTTTTCCTCAGCCAGCCACACTCACACTGGGTGAGGATGTTGGGATGGAGAATTCCCAGCCACCTGAATTGCCCCTACCCCGTGCATGACTGGAACTCTATCTGAAGAGCAGTTCTTTAATGGTACTGCTCAGGTAAGCACAAAAGTCCATCCCAACTCAGTTTTAGCTTTAAAAAAAACCCAAAGGACAACCAACCAAACAAGCTTTCAAGAGCCATCTAGCGAGTTGTCAATTGGCACAAAAAGGCTGTTGCAGTATCACACCAGCCACTTCTGCATGTAACCCTATTAGCCACTCCCTTATAGCTTAGAAGCCAAATCAACTACCCTTCTCCCAGAAGCCACCTTAATATCAAAAATACAAATTCTGCTTATTTTATGTTTCAAAAGACCGAGGGAAACAGTCCTAAGTATGCTTCTTTAGTCTTGTGCGTAGACAGCTTTAAAAAAAAAAATAATCAAATGTGGCTAGTCTTTACTTGTTCACATTGCTTATGAACTGACTACCAGCATCTGGCAGCCATAAAGCCCTAGTTTACTTTTTATATTTTTGAGGTACGGTTTTTCTTTTTTCTTTTTTTTTTTTTCTCTGAAGCAGCTCTCTAGTGAGTCACCTACAGCCTATCCATTAGAACAATAGTTACACCAGTATTTACACTTGTCTGAACTGTGCGCTCAGACCAGCCTTGCTGTAACCAGTCCCTCTCTCCTTTGGACTCGCTCCTACTCTCCCTTCTTACAGGAAAAAGGTCTCCCTCCAGAGGATGGCTCAGTGTCAGGGCTAAGGTGCACTGGTGAAGATGTGGGGCATGAGAAGGGGAGAACAAAATTAGCTTTGATGAGTAGGAGCATGGTTCAGTGGAACAAGAGAAAGGGTTTGATACTAAGAGAGCTTCCTTTTTAAAAACCACTGAAAGGATGTGCAATCCATTGCATAGAATTGTTTCCTCCATCAGGGAATGACATTAGAAATGTTCTACCCTTCTCCAGGAAAGGGGAGGAGAAAAATCCAGCAGTGCACTTGGTCTCCTTGGGCAGATGCTCACTGGTCATGTTTTTGCCATACAAATCTAGTCACGGTGTTAACACTGAAGCCTCCCCTTTCTTCCCCCCCCCCCCCCCCCCCCCCCCCCCCCCCCCCCCCCCCCCCCCACCTCCCCTTCCCTCGCCCCCTCCCCTCCC
>JANHGN010001039.1:0-22711 GCA_024605025.1 Megaceryle maxima | reverse complement strand
ATTTTGAAAATCATGAACTTAATGTTAATTTGATTCTAGTTCTTTTTGTATAACCACTATATATTTACAGATTAAGTCTATCACTCAGCAAATGCAGTAGCTTTTTTCTATTATATTTTTTTTTTTTTTTTTTTTTTTCACCTCTTCATTTGGCAGTCCCATGGTTTACTTATCTATTATCAGAGCCATGTCAGACTGTGATGCATCATTCTGGATCCAACTGCAGTAGCATCCCAGTACATGATGCAATCAAACAACATTCCTCCACTGTCAGATTTAGACCAATCCCTTTGAAGTTTGTTAATGTATCCAAAATCAAAGCCACTTTCAGTTCTATTCTGTGATAATACTGGTATTTTGTTATAGCCTTTCCTATCATTGGCCTGTAATAATCCTGGAGCTCTTCTGACATCTCTTTAAACTCTGTGAACAGGTGATCTGTGAGTAAATCTCCCTGAGGAGTTACAAACTTTCTTGAATTATTTACATCTACTGTAGAAATTCTGTCTTGTATTGCATACTGGGATGTTTGCATAGATGATACAAACTGGATGATGCAGAAAGAAATGGAAGATGCGCCTAGCACATAAAGATACACATTTGTCTTATGAATATATTATATAAAAAATAATTCCTGCTGTAATGCTGCTTTAGCTGAGTTAACTTGAGGAAAAAACAATTGTCCACAAAACATAGGGTCTTGGTTATAGCCATAAGGAGATCACTGAGGAAGATGAATGGCTGAGAGAATAATTTATGTAACAGGACAAAATTTTAAAGCCTAGGTTAACTACTAGTGGGTATCTGAAAGATGTCATCAATGCAGAGGTGGTGCTCTGGAATATAATGATCTCTATCCTCACCTCATTTGGCAAACTTGGTAATTCCTGGTAGGGTAGTAGGTAACTAATGAGAGTGCATGGAATATGAATTGGTTTTTATCTCTACTCATGATCACACTGCATTTAAGTTCAGTAGAGTAGAAAAAATAATTATCAGTTTTATTCGGATAATTCTGTGGAGCACTTCACTTTTGGAATAAACAAATACAGATCAATATTTCCTTGAATTTACTTGTCATGCACATTTATTCCCTAGATTGTCATTCTCGCCCTTTAAGTGGTTCCACATGTCATATTTTTGAGAATTTTACATTTGTGGTTTGAAAACAGAAATTGTCCTGCCTAGTCCTGACTTGCAAGATAAATATGACAGAACTGTTTTTGTTACCACAGCAGCTGAGTTCTTGTAGTCTTGTGGTGCAAATGCATACTCGGCTTCTCAATTTGTTTCATGAAAGGCTTCATCGACATTTGTTCAGGCTTCACTTTTTGTTCCATGTAACATTTCAGTCAAATAATGTAGACTTAAGTGGTACAGGTTGGCCTAAAGTTACCAGAAACCAGAGGTTGAAATGAAGAGAGTTAGTAATCCCCTTTTGCAATGAATGGGTCGTCGTCTTGGTGCCATGTGGGAGATGTTTACCCCATCTTGCTGTCCTGCATCTGTTTTGTGGGTGCCATTGTCTTGGGGTGGTAATCTGGTGCTTTTTACCAATGCAGTATGCTCCTGGAAAACACAGTAACCCAGGCTTTGGGAAAACAGTTTAAATTAATACTCTCCAGATTCCCAATTAGTATTAATGTTATTTGCATGTATGTATTCTAAGGGAACCTAGGAGTCCCAGGTGAGATCAGTGCCCCATCCACTGGTGCGGCATTTTTTACATCCTGTAAAACAGAGGTGATGTCTCAGGAAGCTTATAGTTAAAGGTGAGGGAAACAAAATGCTAGAATTTCCACTATAGTGGTTGCAGTCCAAGACACAGAAAGCTTTAGTGACTTGATTGGGATAATCCAAGGGAAGGAAAGAGGTTTTCAGAGGCAACTAACTCCCACTAAAGCAAGCATGGGAGTGATGTGCCAACCTGCCATTTGTGCCTTTGAAAATTTCCCCAGGGAGTCTATTGTAGAGCCAAGCATTGAACTCTGATCTTCAGTCCCCCACCAGACAACTGATTCTTTCTGCTTTAAGTGTTTTTAATTGAAAAATACCATCTGAACAGTGTCTGTAAAGAATTACTTTTCCTCAGAACCTCCAAAAGAAAAGCAAAATGATGTGCTGCGGCAATAAATTAACCAGTGATCAAAATAAAAACCACGGTCTTGTTATGAAAACCAGAACTGGTGGGTAAATACTGTGAATTTATGACACCACTGACAAAAAAAACTATTCTGGTACGTCTTAATACTTTTAGAACTAAAGATTTTTGGTTTAATAATTAAACTATTCAAATCTCTTCTAAACAGACTTTACATGCAAAAGCTACGAATTGTTAAACAAAACAGAAGTTCACCCCTTGCTTTTCTACAGACACTATTTATATCTCTGTCGGTGTTTGTTTCAGAGAAAAGAATAAAAGTGAAGCCCACATGACCCCATCTTATTCTCCCCAAATAGCAGTAACGCTTTTCTTTATTTTTTTCTTTATTTTTTTCTTTTTTTTCATGTATATTAACTCACAGGTTCTTACTGCTTCATAAGGAGGTAGATGCTTTTCCCATTTTGCAGTTTGGGAAATAACAGCAGAATTTAAGGTTATACAAATCCAGAGAAATTGTTGGAGTCAGATTACACTTCTGGAGTGACCCATGTTCAGGCCACTCCAACACATCCCCTAATAATACTTTACAAGCCTGAGCCATCTGTGTGTGATGAGATCAGAAGTAAGGAGGTCTGTAGTTGCCAAGAGAATTTTAGCTTGCAGAATTGTACAACTACGAAGAAATCCTATGGCATCAGCAAAGGAAGCTCAGAGAAATATTCACACTGAGCTCTACTGCGCTATTTTTTAATTGGAGACAGTTTGTTTCTGTAGAATTTTAAGGGTTCATTCTTCTTTTCCCACTCCTAACTGTTACTGACATTATTTTCAGCTTCACATACATTGTTAGTAGTCTCCAAAATAGTTAATCCTGTATTTTGCAAAACCAAGAGGACACTATTTCTGCTGCACCTCTCTGTGCGCTTGGAGGGGTAGCCAACCTTTTTGACTTGGCTGCATCCCAGTGACTTACTTTCCTTCCCCTCATGCACACGTGCTCAGAAGTACCCCAGACAAGAACTGCCCCCCCGCCAAGAATTCTCTATCAACATCTGACCTGTGGAGTTCCTGCCAAGCATGGACCTCAGAGGCACGATGGGCTCATTACTTATATCTTCCTGCTTTTAATTTTTTTTTTTAAGAAGTACTTCACAAAAGCCAATAAATGCAAAGGATAGGCTTTTCAAAAACTGTCAGCATCAGTCTAGCTCTTTTCCCTTTGGAGACAACCAGCACTTGGCTTGTCTGGAGATGGAATTAAACCAACATTGAGCATTTTCAACACTTCCAGGCATAGCATCTCCCCAGAGAATTTAAAATCTTACAGAAAGGATTGATTACTACTGAAGTTGACCCGTGCATATGAATCTTGAGCTCTCTAGAACAGCCCTGATTTTCTAACAAAGTGTCTCGAGTTTTTCTTTTGGTTACTATGGGTTAAATTCTATTAGGTTTCTCCTAGTTTGTTTTATTAGAAAATGGTTTTTATTTGACTGTGGTATGCTACCTAAAATTGTTATAATTTGTTTCTATATTTCCATAAACATTGCTCTGTTTATTTTGGAAGGGCAGTTACTTAAAAAGAAAAAAAAAGGTTAAAAGTATATTGGTTATCTCTCACATCTAATTTTCTCTTGTAATCAGTGTTTATAATTTTCCTATAGCAGCAATTAAAAAAGAAAAAAAAGGAAAGAAAAGGGAGAGAGAAGAGGGACATTAGAGTCTATTTTCAGGATGGCATATCAGACCACACGCACTTATGGGGTAGAGTAGATTTGTTATTTTGGGCAGTACTGTGGAACTTATGAGAAGCTTTCTTTTTTTATACAAAGTTAGTTCAGAGTAGATTAAAGTTTATTTCAAACTCAGCATATTTGACCTCAAGCATCATAAGAGTCATGTAGAATTGGCTCATGCTATTAAATTCCTACAGCGAACTCCATAATAATGATTAATTTCTTTCATAAACTCTCTTCATAATTAATACAGGTTTCATTGTGGGCACTGCTATTCTCATATTGATTATCTCTACAATTTAGATTGGACTCGTAAAATGATGTCTTTGTTTACTCTGATGACCAGACATTTATTTTACTTGGATAACTCTCATCATTTGCGAACTGAACTGGGGATATTGCTACCATAGAAATTACAAATATTTCAGAGCTGTTTCATGGAAGAGCAGGGATAATTTTTTGGCACCTGAGATTAATAATACTTTGGTTCTCTCCAATGCCTCTCATCTGAGAATCTGAGTTCTTTATGAACATCAATTAATTAAGCTTTAAGACACCCTCCTGTAATAGGGAAACATTAGTAGCCTCTCACACTGATGGATAAACTCAGATTTAGATATGTTGACTGACTTCGTCAAAGTCACCTGCCAAGTTATCACGAATATAATCCAGATTTGATGATTACCAATTTTGTCCTTCAGTTGTGAGGAGTTTCTTTCTCCTGGCATGATAATTTTTTTATGTAGCATAGTTCATTTTGGCAAAATACAGTTTTAAAAATGTTATAATGGCTGGGGATGCTTTAGCTGCTTGAGCAAGTATGGAACTTTCTCATTACATGTTTCTTCTCAAAAATAATTTAATTTTATTTCCAGGATTCTCTTGTAAGCTGCTGTTAAATCAGTAAATTTTTAAGACTCTAATAATCTCTTCTGGAAAAAAGGGATTTTCACATTTCTGACAGACTTCAGGAGAAGCAGCTTTAGTGAGAAAAGCATAAAATAATGAATGATGAAGCTGAGATTTGAATGTATTGAAGGAAAAGAGCCACAAACCAGATTTTGTAACATTACTCTGTACACTTTATACAATATTATGCAACAGGTGAACCTTCCTCCTGGTCATCCCTGTGTATTAACAATATAAAGCCACCTTAGTACAATATTAAAAACAAAAAGAAAAAGACAAAGAAAACCAAACAAACAAAAAACAAGAACAACAAAAAAACCCAAACCACCTTTCTGATATAGATCCAGACCTGAGAGATCTCAAGGATGAGGGCAGTATATTTTGCTTAGTTCCTTGCCCAGACTCTGAAGGGTCCCAAGTCCCACAGCTGCTGAGCTCTTTTTGTTTTGTTAACTTCAGAGGGTGCAGGGGAAGGTTGCAGTGACTGGCAGAAGGCATCTTTGGAAAGCCTTGGAGACAAACAGGAATTCCAGTTTTTGAGCTGAATTCAGCCATCCTGCTGTTGCCAAACCTACAGGCAGGGAGGGGGAGATGTGGATGTAACAAGCAGCACGTATATCCGTACTAATACACGCAGTACAACATCCCCCATGCCTGAGGACAGTAAGTGCAACTGAGGACAGAGTAGAGTTTATGAGAGTACCTCATATGTTGAGATGCTTTATAGTCCCCCCCTGTGAATAGCCTAGCGAAAACCATATGTGAAATATAAATATACTGGGACTTAAAAATGGAGCTTTATTGCAGCCTTTTAAGTAAATTTTGTAACATGTTGCATCTGAGGGCTTAATGTGTGTTGTATCCAATGCTAGCTGAATAGTGCGTGGCTTAATAAATGCAGTATGTACTGGAGACACTAGAGGGTCTGATGGAAGATGTGAAAGGAGAACAAGAAATGGTGGAAATACCACATTTTAGTGAAAGAACAAATCCGGTTCAAACCAACAGGCTGCTTGCTTCCTTCGGTCCGAAGGCAACAATGAATTTTGCAGTCATGCTGAGTCAGTTGGCAGTGACTCACTTTGTCAGTCTCAAAATTGTCCGGCATTTCATCAGAACTGGATTACACAATGGGTTTTTCCTTTTCCCCTCTTTTTTTTTTTTTTTTTTTTCTTTTTTTTTCTTCCCAATACACTTATAATATTAATAGGCACGTAAATCATCTGATGTTAACATTTTTCCCCATTAAGTTTTACTTTTTAAATGATAAGATTAGTAATCATACAACTTCCTAAAGAGGGAAACACAGTAATCCCAAATCTGACTTGAAATTCTAAAGCACAACCTTTCTTAGTTACGCACTTCTCTCAGTTAAAAATAAGTTAAAGCCTTTTGTTACTTTCCACGGGATATTGGCATAGCTAACATATGCTCACAATTGTTCAGCTGAGCTATGTGTTCTCTATTGGGTGTGGAGAGAAAATTTGTATGTGGAAACAGCAGCCAACATATCAGAGTTGAATTCTTCTCCATGGCATGACTTTTTGGGTTATTTCTGCAAAAGCCTCTTGGAGAAAACACTGAAATGTAGTATTTATCCAGCGAAGCAGTGTGTGCATGTGATGCGATTTATTTTATGGGCATGTGTATTCCTTAAACAACAATAAAAAGAGGACACATTATCTAAAATGTAAAGCATGTGATTCTGTAATTAAAAAATAAGAATGTCCTTATGGTCTGTGTAGTTTATGAAAAAAGTTCTATGAGCCTTTCTACCTAACTCTGCAGGTCAGTGCACTTCACCCGATTCTTTGATTTTAGCACCTATGCTGTTACACAGTTTCAATCAAAATGGGATGAATAAACTTAAAATATGTCAAAAGTGATGTTGAGTTGGCTGGACAATGATGCATCTGTTCTAAAATCCAGCATTTCTAAGTTCAACCATCTTGTCTGCCCTAATTCAACATCTGCATTTTCCACCTGTGTGATTAAATTGTGTTCAATCAAATCCACTTTGTAATTACATATTTAAGGTGAAAATATGGACCTTCAGTTTTTCATTTGAGAAGATTTGAGATATCTGGAATATATGCCTGTCCCAACCTCAACATCCTATCCTGGGTTTAATCCCATCCGTCTGTGTCTGGAATCAGTCCTGCTGGCTATGAAATGGAAAGCTTCCAAGCGTCTTTGAATAATTTTTTAATTTTGTTCTTCAGTGGTTCTAGTTCTTTGTTGTTAATTAGATCAAACCACATTTCCACTGAGGCTGTAACGGTAGTGTCATCAGCCTGTAATCTGTCAAGTCCCTCTGAAACCTCCTTCAACTGCTTTTGTGAATTTAGTACCTCTTCTGTAAAGTTCCTTGCAGAGTAAAATGTGTGCTATTTTTTGATCAAAGTCCTTCTTGTTCTCAGTGCAAATTTCAACACACTTGTTGATGCAAATGTAGAGGCACATGTTCCTGAGAGGAACACTAAGTATTTCTGGGAACCAGGGACATCAGTCTTCCTTTTTCGCTCGAGTTAGCCAGGCTACCGGTGAGAGTTTTATATGGGTAATAGTAATGTTACAAAATCTGGCATGTTGTTTTTTTTTTTTTTTTGTCTTCAGGCTCTACAGTACAGTTTGGGGAAAGTTTGGTTGTTATTTTTTTTTTACTCCAAGTGATTGAAATACAGTAGTGAGCAGCTGAATAGCAGAAACAGAAGAAACTGTTTTAAACATTCTCCTTTCAATTTTTTGTTGTCTAACCAAAAAGTAAAGACATCTCTGTCATTGTTTTCTCTTTGTTCCTGGATGGTACCTTTGGTAACACTGCACTGATATTTGTGATTTTATTTTGATACAGAATTAATAACAGCATACAAGGACATGCATTTCATTGTCTGTATGCTGGTGGCCTTTAGGAAGTCATGTGTCATGTTCAACTGGCCAGCTCGCAATAAAGTCACTATTCAATGCTGTTACTTTTTCTTTTTTTTTTTTCCCCCCCTCTGTTTCTTCATTTGGAGATTCTTGTAGTGGACAGGTGAATTTACAAGTCTCTGAAAGAAGTGTTTCAATCATTGCTATCCATTGCTCCTTTTGTGTTCCATTGAAGGCAATATCATTAAGGTAAAATAAGGTTGCATCTGTCTTCCTAAGCAGAGCATTACTTTATAGCACAATCAACTAGTAAGCTTATTTCTGGGTCTTCAAGACACAAAGGTGTCTAATGTTGAAGAGCATCTAGGAGGTTTGGAACACAGATTTAAATTGTCACTGCCGCTGCATTTAATAGTGATAATGATAGCACTAAAAACATCTCGCTTTCAGGATCATCAAACTCATCAGAGTTCTGCTTCAGTAGTTTCACTTAAAAGATGGTCTCATCTTGAAGGGTCTGCAGAAATTAATTGTCTGCACGTTTTGAGATAGATGTGAATTCATCCTAACTTCTTTCTGAACAATTTTTGACAATTCCTACACTATGCTCTTAAAGAAATATTTTGAGTTTAGGATTACTTTGGTACATACATACACTTGTTTCCTGTTGCTTTCTTCAACTTCTCTTGAAGTCAAATGAATATTCTTACGTGTGTTAACTATTAAGCTCCAGTTTGTAACACTGTTATCTTTAATATTAACAGCAGAGCAAGAAACCCGCTGTCTGGATTTAATAGTTAGGATTGAAAACCTGAGTAAGGCAGCAAGCTTTCGTTAGACCTTCGTAGCAGAATACTCAGAATACTTAATGGCAGTTTTTAGATCCTAAAAATATTGTGAGCTCCTGTTCAAAGCTAGTTTCATTTATTACTTTCTTTTTAGCATCTTATGACAAATGATTCCATCAACTAGCTGCATCTCTCTCACCAGACCCTGAAAGCATTGCTTATTCCCCATGTAAGTAGGTAGGCAAAAGCGTACACTTTTTGCCATCTTTTACAAGGGACAGAAATCACTGTACTCTTGTTACTTTCCTATGAAGTTTTAGAATGTTTAAATTTTTCATTTGCAGATTGAAATTAGCCTAGTTTTTCAAGCATCACGTGTTCCTGTTTTTTGTTACTTTCCTGTAAATGTCTCTAAGTGGCAGATCCTGACTATCAGGCAGCGCTAACAGAAAAAATGGCACTGGATCATTCCTGTATCTGAGATTGTAAATATGGTTATCATGACTCATGGACTCTTGGCCAAACAATATATAAGCAATAGCAGCAAAATGTAATAACCTCTCCTCTGGGACCATTGTGAGGGGCTGAGGAGAGTTCTTCTGTAACTTGTGTTACAGTAGATTCAGGCCTGATGTCTTTTTCAGCTATATTTGTGCCACCTTTCGAAGCCACCTGCCGACTGGACTGTTGGGGCTTCATCTCATCAATGACATCTGTGAGTTTTGGTTTGATGTTTAAATGGGAGGGCATGGGGAGCACCTCTTTAAAAGCCAGTGTTCCTCAGATGCTTTCAGTTGCTGCTTTTGTTCATATTTGTCACTGGCATACTTAGTGACCCTTTATAGCTTATTGATTTTTTGTTGTTGATGTTTCCCTCCCCCCCCCCAATTTCTTATGGCTGAAAAATGGTCTATGTCTGTATGCCAGTATCACCCTCTCTGTGCAATCTTAGATGTAGCCTGTAGTAGTGCTGTCAGGTGAAACTCTAGCTATTAGTTTCACAAGTAACACTTCATTTAATTAGTTTATTGACATTTTCTCAAAGATGGGGGTACATATACTGCTTTAAGAGTGAGAAAGATTTAACAGGCACTTCAGGAAGTCCCAAGAATTTTTCTGTGGGTTGGGAGCCTGGCCACAGCAGGAGAATATATGAGATGGTTTTCTCTTCATCCACCAAGTACTCCCTTGTGCCCACAGGGATGGTCTTAGGTCCAGAGTTCCACTCAGAAATTCCCAGGCCTTGATCTAGTCTTGAGTACACGTGAGACAACAGAGTACCAAAAGGCTAAGTTAGCAGGAGCGAGTTGGAGTATGAAGGTACATTAAGAGGAGCAGGGTTAAGGCTGCAAAGCAACCGTGGGGTTTTTTACTGTATTTTTTTTTTTATTACATGCCACAATCAACAGCTCTTCCCAGACATATGCAGATATCTACAATAAGCCTAAAGACTGCATCTATTAGGAAATTCTTTTTTAGCCGAGGCAGTATTGGCTAGGAATTTTTTTTGAGCTGAATGGATTTCAGTTCAAGCTCAAATCCATGAAGCTAGGGATGCTTATGGCTACTCCTAAAACACTGGAGTGCTTCCTGGCCAGTTAATTGTGACAATGGATTAATTCAAGTTACAATATTTTACTTCCAACTTTATGGTCTGCTTTTGCCATAATTTTTGATGTAATTCCTTGTCTTTAATATACACTTCTTTCAGCTATTATAAAACAAATTGGAAATACCTTATTTCACTCTTGTAGGGAGGTTTTTTTCTTTTTTTTTTTATACTCCTTGAGGGGAATGAGCTAACTTTATGCACTTTTCCCTTATTTTATTCCCCATTTTGCCTGTCTGTTCCTTGATGGCTTTCATTCTTCGATCAATTCCATCAATTTTAATTGGAATTTTTTTTCCTGTCTTCTCTTGTGATAAAAAGATATTTTCATGTAATCTGTTTCTTTGGGCCCAATGGTAAAAGGTCTGTCTTTGGGAATTTGGACATCTATTTTCCATTAAAATGAATGGAATACAGTGTTAGTATCTTGCAGGGATTTGAAAACCTTTGAGCTGTTGGAAAGCAAATATTCTCATTCCTCTGAAAGGGACCTCTTGCCATAGATAGGGATGGATAACCTTGGGCTTTGAGACTGTGGATAATGATGAAAGCCTGTAAGTCAACTTTTTGGTTTCATTTGTCTTGCACATATTTTTTCTTTTCTTGGAGGAGTAGCCCATAAAGCAATCCCAAAGAAATTCAAGCATCATTAAGTACTAACACCAAAAGCTCATAGAAATTGTTATGTTGTGGCTTCTCCAGAAAAATTACATAATTTACGTCCTTCGTGTTTTGAGACGGGTCAGACTGAGCTGACTTTTAGCAGTATGGTTAACTGGTGCTTCTTTTTCCCTGGTGGTTGACTTGTGCTCCAAAAATTACAGTTTTAATTTAGGAGGTAAAAAGCTTGTAACCTGCTTGACTGTGAGGTTCTAATTAAAATTGCACTAAATGTGAGCTGACCCTTGGTTATTTGCAGTCAGCCTCCTAATACGAGAAGTCTTGGATGTCTGAAACACTGTTCACTCTGAAGGCTATTGACATTCATTTAAATGTTAAAACAATTCACTGTTTTACTGTGGTATTTTGTTGTTGTGGTGGGTTTTTTTGTATTGTGGTTTTTTGTTTGTTTGTGATTTTGTTTTGTTTTGTTATGTTTTGTTTAGTTTGTTTAGTGGTTTTTGTTTGGGTTGCTTTTTTTTTTTTTAATGTTTGGTTAGGTTTGGTTTTGTTTCCAAGGAATAAGACAGGAAAAGAAAAGAGATAATCCTCTTATGGAGACTTTGAGCATTGTTGTCACATTTTGATACCTTGAGTGCAGAGTACTGTTTAGACTGAAACAGCAGTATTGGAGAGTAATGCCCCATAAATTCTCTTCATTATAACCCTGTGACTACCTTTCTCATACCTATTTTTAACCTGTGAATGATTATCAGCATTAGATGCATGCATGAGCTGCATGTGGTGCCTGAACAGCCAGGCTCAGTTCTCGTGACTGAGAACAGACGTGTTGCACCAGGTAGCCATTAATGGGGCACTCCGAGTTTCCCCCCATAAGCCCATATCTGATAATCCCCAGTGAATTTTTATGGTGTGTTATCGTTTTGCCATATGAATCCCTAAGAATTCCAGATTGAAACTAAATTGTACTTATTCAGTTGGATGGGTGCATGATGTACAGCTTAATATATATGTGGGATTTCTATCAGACATGATTTTGTCTCTTGCTTGGTGCCTAGCCCACAAATGGTCTACTGAAGCTAGTTGAGACTTTTAATTTTTCTGTATTAGTAGTACCTTTGTTTCTGAAACACAAAGCTTTAAGGTGTACTGGCATTTATGATTCTGACATATGTGATGTTATCACAGTGTGGTAAAACCAAATGTTGATTCATTCTGAGACCACAACAGAGAGTACTGAAAGTTGTATTTGTATCTTGATTCTTACCGATATTTTGTTGGCTTCAGAACAACTCAACAAATGGAACAGTAGGTCAGCAAAGTACCAGTAAATATAAAGTCATCTTTATTCCAACTTCTGTTTATTTTGTTGTTTTTGTTTTATTTTGGGGTTTTCTGTTTTTGTTTGTTTGTTGCATACTATCAAATGGTTTCACAATGTGACCTCTGATTTTGAAACAAAACAAATTAAATGCTAGTTAGTACTGATTAGTGCAGTATTAACATCGATTCTTTATTTACTCAAAAATCAGGAAATTAAAGTTCCCCTGACAAACTTAATTATGTCTAATTGCACAGATATTACAAAGGGGATCTCTCATTACATAATCACAGACCATCTTGGTAGCAGTACCAAATATTACAGTCCTAGCTAATAATGGCAAAGAATGTTATAGAAAAGGAGTGTTTTGAACATAAAATAATATCTAATTCAGGCTCATTACAAAGCCTGACTGAAGAGCAGCACTGAAGTTGGTGCACTTTGTTTCCATTATATCATTTTGAAAATATTGTGTCACCTTTTTCTGTATGTTCCAGTTCTGTAATGAAAGACCCTTTTGTTCAAATGCAGGCAAAGTAAGAGCTGTTTGTCTATAGGATACCCAAGCTCATTTCTGTCAGGCTTCCACCACCACTAACCTCAACAGATCTTCCAATTTTTGATACGTCTGATTGAAAGAAAGGTTCGTATCTCTGTTCTTGTTTAAAATAAGACCTGAGGGTTAATTTTAAGTTAATACAACTTTTTGCTTTAATTTGCTTGGCTTTAAATAATAAACTCTTTCATCTTTTCCTTACAAAATGAATTTCAATTAATATTTCAGGAAAAGAAATGCACCTCTAAATGTGTCCTTTAAAACAGCTGAGCAAACTGTGTTCATATTATCAAAAAATATTCTCCTTTAGGCTAAAACTAAAGGACTAATTGGAACCAGTCTTGCCTAGTTTTTCTAAGAGAACTCACCTTATATAAAGTAAAAAAAAAAAATCAGGCCAGGACATTCCTTTTCTTTATTACATCTAGTACATCTAGTTATTTTTTAATTGTTTATTGTCAGAAACATCTTTGACTAAAGGTTTCAAGGCTGATGAATCTAGCCCACCTACACACCCCTGAGGTGGTCTACAGATAATCAAGGTTTGCAGAAGTGATACTCGTATACTTCATTTTGGTGGTGTTAATAGTGTTTCCTGTGTGTTTGATACAGAGGACAGCAGTTAAGTTTTTATCTTGGAGTGGGCTTCTCAGCCTAACAGGATAAACCTTTGTTTGACATTTTACTTCTTTCCATTTCTTTACTTTGTAGTGTCTCTAATGTTTAGTTTGCCCCAGAATAGAATGGGGAACTTTTATATACCTAGAGGTCAGAGACAGTTGGCCTAAACACCCAAAGTCCCCGTGCCTCGTATTTTCTATTAGCTGGCTGTGGGATTTTAGGGGCATATATCCAAAAACGCTAAGCATGGGGACTTAGCAGGAATTTGGGTCATCTGAATCTGGGTCCTAGGGTGAAATTTTGTGCTGAGCTGCTTCAAAGTGTGATACAAACCACAGAGCTCTGAAAAAAAGTCTAGTCTTCTCAGTAACTTAAAACTCTGGTCTGCCTAATAAATGCATTGGTTGCCCCTTGCCTAGAATACATAGAGAAAAATCTTGTACAGGAAGTTTCACACAGTGCCTGTATTTAAGGAAAATAATCCTGTCAGCTGAACTTATTTCATTGTGAAGTATCTGATGAATAAGGACACTTAGTGTTGCTCCTTTCAAATATTACAGCATTATTTTACGTGCTGTCATTGAATTTTTAATTTTTATTTTTGTTTGGGTCTTTTTTTTTTTATCATATAGCCATAGCTTTCATAAAAATAACTAAATCTAGTTTTTATAATGGCATAGAAAAGCTTTAAAAGATACTTGGGAGAATGATAGAGAGTTAGAAAAAAAGAAAACCCTGTAACTCTTAGAAACTACTCAAGATATTTTGGATGTTTGCAGTTTCTGTTTGTCCCTTTTTTGCAATGGTCTTTTAAGTCCACTTCATGTATAGACAACCAAATAAAAGGTCAAGTATGGAATTTCTGTCTTTCTACATCTGATCCACTTAAATTGCATTTTTGTTTTTATTTTTTCAGAACTAGCTGTTCATTTGGGGGGCTATACTCTCAGATGTGATATTCTAAACCAGAAGATGTAATACTTCTTGAAAGGGTAGCATCTTTGAAAATACTGACACAAATATTTTTCAGGTAGAATGGACTCATGCTCATAAGCTTGTGAAAATACTCAAATTACACTCAGAGGGTAAAATAACAGCTTCCAAAATATTGCTAGTGATGCCTCTCACTTTTTTCCTGTCTAGATCAGATCTTCATTCATGATAAACTTAGTGCATCGCAACTGATAGGAAAATCACTGGAGTTGCAGAAGATTGTTTTGTTTTGATTTTATTTGTTAGTTTTTTCTACTGTTTAGAGAGGGTAGAAGAAAGTGCTGGCCACCTGGTGCTTCAGCATTTTTACTCTGGTTCATGTCATAACCATCTGCAATTATTATTGACAGCAATCAAATCCTCCTGCACGCTTTCTAACTTTCTGGGACAAAAATAGAAATCTTTGATAGTCACCCTAGTTATCTGGTAGAAGAGAGTGATAGATGTGCATCCAGATTTGTTTGTTACCATGACTCCTTTAAGGTGGTAAAACTACTTTTTACAATTTGTTGTTCAGTTTGGGATGGATTTAGTATGGATTTCTGTAAGTAAATCATGAAATTTTTAATCCTTAAATGGTGCCTGAACTGCAACATGACTCTTTTATAATGGAATTATAGGTACCCTTTGGAAACCTTACAGTTGTATAATAAAGGGTGCACCATACAATGCAGTAGGCTGTGTAACAAGATCCGACTCTATTGTAACTCCACAGCTTGGATGAGGGCCTTGAACGTTAGCTCAACAGCTAAACTGGTCACGAGTGGCCGGCCAGTGCAAATAAAGGTAATATCCCTGCACTCTGTTAAGTGCCAGGGATGAACACATATATAGCCAAGGCCACATAGATAACTGCAGGTTGGTAGGTGTGAAATAATTTCAACATTCAAGACAGAAAGCTAACACCTGAACATCCCACTGCGTGTGCATGTGCATGTGGTACAGAGATGGGGATAAAGAACGTGGACTTCTTGTGTAGTATTGGTTTTTGAATTGGAAAATGGTATGTTAGTATGACACTGGTCTTCTGGAGTTTGTTTTCAGAGGACTCTCAGTCCTTGTAGGTGGTGATTGATACACCCCAGCGATGATGGGTATAAAAGCAAAGGACTGGCTTTGTTAGGACAAAAATCTATTATATTGCCTAGATCTCACTGTCAAAATTTACTGATGTAGCAGCGAATTTACCCAACATGGTACTAGAGTAAGGCAGTACCGTTGTATCTGACATGGGATTATTATGCAGTGGACACGCCATAGAATAATAAAATCGTTAAGGTTGGAAAAGACCTCCAAGATCATCAAGTCCAACCTTCAACCCAACACCTCCACGGCCATTAGTCCATGTCCTGAAGCGCTTCATTTACACATTTTTTTAACACCTCCAGGGATAGTGACTCCACCACTTCCCTGGGCAGCCTGTTCTAATGCTTAACTACTCTTTCAATGAAGAAATTCTTCCTGTTATCTAATCTGAACTTCCCCTGGCACAACTTGTGTCTATTTCCTCTTGACCTGTCATTAGTTACTAGGGAGAAGAGGCCAACACCAGCCTCACTACAGCCTCCTTTCAGGTAGCTGTAGAGAGCAATAAAGTCTCCTCTCAGCCTGCTCTTCTTCAGTCTGAACAATCCCAGCTCCCTCGGCCTCTCCTCATGTTCTCCAGTCCCCTCACCAGCTTCATTGCCCTCCTCTGTGCCTGCTCCAACTTTCTTGCACTGTGTTGTGCAAAACTGGACACAGTACTCAAGGTGTGGCCTCACCAGTGCTGAGTACAGGGGCACGATCACTTCCCTTCTCCTGCTGGCTTCACTATTTCTGATCCAGGCCAGGATGCTGTTGGCCTTCTTGGCCACCAAGGCACACTGCTGGCTCATGTTCAGCTGCCTATCAGTCAACACCCCCAGGTCCTTTTCTGCCAGGCAGCTTTCCAGCCACTCATTCCCAAGCCTGTAACGTTACATGGGGTTGTTGTGACTGAAATGCAAGACCTGGCAATTGGCCTTATTAAACCTCATACAACTGACCTTAGCCCATTGATCCAACCTGTCCAGATACCTCTGTAGAGCCTTCCTACTCTGAAGCACACCAACAGTCCCTCTTAATTTTGTGTTGTCTGCAAACTTACTGAAGGTGCCCCTGATCCCCTCATCCAAATGATTGCTATAGATGTTAAACAGGACTGGTCCCCCTGGGGAACACTACTGGTGACCAGCTGCCAACTGGATTTAACTCTGTTCACCACAACTCTCTGGGCTCGGTTATCCAGCCAGTTTTTAACCCAGCAAATAGTCCACCTGTCTAAGCCATGAGCTTCTCCAGCAGAATGCTGTGGGAGATGATGTCAAAGGCTTTACTACAGTCCAGGTGGACCATGTCCACAGCTTTTCCCCCATCCACTAGGTGGGTCACCTGGTCATAGGAGGAGATCAGGTTGGTCAAGCAGGAACCCTTGTTGGATGGGCCTGATCCCCTGGTTGCCCTGCCCTTGGGTGAGTGCAATTTGCCAGTTTTTGCAGCCTTTGTGTAAAGTGGCCTAAGAGCCATAAGTCAACAGTCATTATGCAGTGTTCCTTTACCAAAGTGTTGGTGGTGTCATCATAAAAGAAAATAGGCATTTATGGTACTTGGTACATGTTACTTGCAGACAGATTTTCACAAATCCATTGAAAATGTTGGAAACATACCGGCTTTGCATGTGATCTATTATTCAGGACATTCTGGAATTACAAAAAAAAAAAAAAAAAAAAAAAAAAAAACAACCCCAAACCCCACAAAAAAACCCACAAAACCAAACAAAAAAACCCAACAAACAACATTAGAAAAGCCAGTTCTGGTTCAGCAAGTATACTCCAGTCTTATCAGTCAGTTGGGCTTTCTGAGAGCCTGATCCATAGAGGCAACATAACCTGAACTTCTGATTAGGAAGGCCTGACATCCCCATCTCACTTCTATTCTCAACGGAGTGATTCACTTTTTCCATGTATTTTTTTACTATCTGTCAAATGAGAATGACAGTAGCTTTTTGCCAGATGAAGTTGTGAGATTTGATTTGTTAATGTGTACGTGCAACTGAACTATGGAATGACGGATCAAAGTTGCTAAATTAAAGGAAAGTATTACTTATTTGGAGGTCTAGAAGTAAGTAATGACTGCTGAGATGGGAGAACGATTGACATTCTTTGCATATTGAAAGACACCAGAGGTGCTCTGTATTTGTGTCCTGTCCTCAGCATCTTCACCAGTCAATCTGCAGGGATAAAGAGCTTTTGTGTGGTTCTTGTACATTTTTGTTGGCCCTTTCTGACTTAAATCAAACATACTGTCCTCCTGTTATCTTCAGGTTTAGAAAACCTATTTTTAATCATTTCATACAGGTATCTAATTTGAATCAGCCTGCCAGGCTGTAGGACTCTTGTGCTTTTTTAATTGGCATCTTTCTCATTATGTTTGAACAAAGTTGCAGAGGCACTGCAGGACACCAGTAGAGAGATCTGAATCACCAGTCCTGTTGGACTGGCAAGATGATGGTGCGATATACCAGGGGAGTCTAGGAGATCTCTGTATGTGGTGAAGGGGACTAAGTAGGAGCCGTCAAGTTCAGATGTGTTGCTGTGGGTGTTTCTGGGTTCGGTCTCTACCATCTGAAAAAGAATTGTGACACAAAATTGCCTGGGTTTTTTAACACCAGTATGGTGTTAAGCCAGCTTGGTTTCTTAGGATAATTTCTGGAATTCTAGTAAAGTGGAGCTCCCTTAAGTCACTGATGGAACTATTGTAGGGCAGGTATGTAGAGTACATCTGAAGTGCACGAGGATGGGCAGGACAGCAAACCAGTTCATGTAGTCAGTCCCACTTAAATGTCTGTAGAATTTTAAAATCAGCCCTTAGATAACTGCTAAGAGGGTATTTTTTTTTTTCCAGAAGAAGTAACACTTGGCTTCCAACATGGTTATATGATGCCGTGACTCCTTTTCCAGCTGTGGTTGCCAACAAGCTATGTCTAAACCCAACATGTTGGTGTGCCTGGCAACATAAGAGGGACATAAGGACATAAGAGACCAGAGCAGTACAGAATATATTATTTGGCACTAAAAGTACCTTCCTTCCTTCTCAGTCTGTCCTACAGAATCTTGTAATTTGCAACGAAGACTTCCATAGTTCTAGTGGAAAGTTTGATTTCTCCTATCTCCTCCTTACTACTAAAGATCAGGAGGTTCTTAGGGCTTTGCAGCTCCCTGGAAGAATTGTATATGGGGCCCCTGCTGTGCTAAGCATCAGGATTTTCCACCTGCTTTATGGTGCTTGTCATTTTTTCATTATTTTTAAGGCTTTGCTAGAGGGATTGAGACTCCTTTGCCTCCCTAGTTCCTGGAGATTAACTCTGAGCCGAGAAGTTGAGTTTACAGAAGAAGAAAACCAGGAGTATCATCTGTTGGGTAGACCAGCATTGCCTGTTCTTGCATTCAGGATGGATAATGCAGCCTTTTATTAAGACAGCGGGGACCCCTCTGTTTACAGCTTCTTTCTCGTGGGGTGACCCCATGTGTGGCATAACCAAAATTCAGTGCCTCTGCCATGGGAGGGGTATGCTTCTGGGCATGTGACAAGAGTTTGCTTGCCTATTCTGTTGTGTGGCCAAGTGTAGGCCAGCCATGTGACTGCCATGCAGGGCCTCACCATCACATGGCAGGTGTATGTCTAGTCCTGTGACAGGGCTGAAAGCTGTCAGCAGTTACATGTCCTCTTTGCTCTTCCTGCAAGTGAACCAAATACATAGCCATGGACCTGCTCATGTAATGGAGAAGAGGAATTGCAGGTCCAGAGGAATGTGACCTTATGGTGAGCTGGCTCTCATCAAGCATTTTGAATCAAGCAAACAGGCAAACATTTTTATGTTGGAAAAGCATTAAGTCAGGATTCTCTGTTCAGTTGCACCACTCAGGATTATATTTTTTTTGGGGTGCTGTTTTTGTGTGGTTTAGGTGGACTGAATGATTTATAACACAACAAAGATTTGGGGCACGGTTTGAATACATTTAGAAATGTAATGCCAGAAAGGAACCAGTTGTGCAGATCACATCTCATGGGGTTTTCATTCAGGTCAGACAGATATTTGGATTTTATAAAGATTATGGCTAATTGGATTAATTTCTGATGGAGGGCCAAAACTAGCTTAGCTGGAACCTGCTTCATATTTGCTTTCAAACGATCTTGAGGTTTGAAAGTGTTTGTATTTAGTTCTACAGTTCTGTATGTACATAAACATAATGCAACTTTGGAAGGTGTTGGTTTGGGTTCCAGTTTGGGTCTGGTTCAAAGCATTGCCGTAATTGGATGGAATCAGGCTCATTTCTAATGTTTACTGAGATTCAGGCTTCCTCAAAATATGAGGAAATTTGGCTTGTGATCCTGGTTCAGATACATATATGACATATCTAGAAAGTTTCAGGAAGCATAGGTCTAGATGCCTCCCAACATAAAGTTTTTGGATTGGGATCAATTGCAAATCTGAGTATTTTTCAAATTTAAGTGTTTCTGATTTAGTACTTGGAATTCAAGCTGAATGTCTGTTAAAACTGGAGTATTCAAGTCTATGTTTTATCCAAACTTGGTACGTTTTGAATCTCTTTCCAGATTTGTATGTATAAGGTAGGTAGGACTGAAGAATGAATATTAGTTTGGAGTCAAATGTTCTAGTGTACTAAGGACTTCTTACATCTGATATCCTCATTTTGGTATAGATCTAGTTTTTAAATTGTAAATTCAGAGACTACTCCTATTATTTGAACTGAATAGAAGCATATAAAATCTTATGATTTTCATCAGCTGGCTTTGATACAAGTCCCCTTGATATTTAGATTTTTCCCACAATATTCTCCATAATATTCATCATAAAGCTCTGAGAGATGCCAGGCTGAGATAGGAAGACAAAGGACTTCATATATTTATGGTACCATCTGCTCATGGAACTACAGTTGAGTCCATTTTACAGATGGAAAAACTGAGGTGGTGAGTGGTCAATTGGCAAATACATGGCCAGATCGAGTTACCACAGTTAGAAGCAAAATCTCCAAATGCTCCTTCTGCTTCCTGACCTTACATACCCTTCAATAAGGTGAATATGGCCATAAAATCCAGAGAGGCAAATAACTGATAGGGTTAAATATTTGCAATATACGTTTGGAGTAACTTGTAGAGCTGCCTCTACATATGCCAGGTGTGTATGTAGCTAAATATTACAGAAGGAGTTGAACTAAGTCACCTACTAGAGCTTTTTACTGTTTATATTCTACCCTAAGGTAAAAAAGGCTGTGTTTTGATGAAAATACTAATGAAAATTAACCTTTTGAAAAAGAAAAAAAAAAAATTACTTAATCCTTCTATATTTACTGTACATCTGGATGAAAACAGAGTGCTTATAAGCGAAATACAAAAATGTGTAGCAGCTACCAGTGAACAAAACTAATCAAATTCACCAGTCACCAGGCTGGTTAATATTATAAAGACTGTGAATCATGAATATCCAGCCAGCCTGAGGGTACAAATCCATGAATCTAGAGAGTTTACCTGTCTTTTTTAGTCAGCAGGCCATCCCTTTTTGATCACTACAATTTAGGCATATATTGCCTAACAATAAATGCAATAATAAAAATATATTTTGGGAGGCAGGATGTTGTAATACAGCTTTAGATCAAAAGTGAGATTAATTTTACTTAATTTTAGCCAACTACAAGCTAGCTGCCTAGCCTAATCTAGTTGTGTTGGTTCCCTCCTCAGTGGAGAGAGAGAAAATTGGGATGAATTGCTTGTGGGAAGTGCCTGTTTCTCCACTGACAATAGAGGGAACCTACTCAACTGGCTTAGCTAGGACACTTAACTTTTAGGTGGGTATGAGTTACTCCAAGCAAATTCTGTGTTAAGCATCGAAAGATTTGGGTTCTAGTCTGTTTCTACTGATTTCCAGCATAACCTTGGGAATATCATTTAACCCTTTTTTTTTTTTTTTTTTTTCCTGAACCCACCTTCTCCATCTAAAAGAGATCCTGTGGATAAAATTCTTGGAGAACCTTTGTACAAAGATGAGATGTAGGTGCAAAAATCTTGTTTTCCTGCTCTTTCTACTTTCACATGCCTTCAGTTGTCATTAAAATCAACAGAATTTTTGTGATGGCCTAAGTTTACATGTGACGAGAGACAGGGCTGAGTGAAAATTATTTTAGAAGTAGCATGTATCTTCTTCAGATATGAGAGTATTGTAAAAATAAAAATCTAGTAACTGTTTATGTGTAGTGGTTTTCCCATCTTTGCCTCCCCTTCACAACCTTCCTTCTAGCTCCCCCCCCCCCAGCAAAAAAATATAGGGAGTGGGGAGAATGTTCTTCAAATTAGACCTATATTTTAAATAACCTTGGCCTGTTTGCAACTGGGAAAAATGTTGGTTTGTTTTTTTTTTTTTAACTTGAGAGATTTATTTCTGTCCTTGTAACACCATGTACTATATGCATTGCACCTGTTCAGACATAAGCACAGCACATTATTATAGCTGTAGGGGTAGAAGCTTCCCAATATATATATTTTTAAAGGAGGGATTGCTGGGGAGAATAGCCCTCTCTTTTCAATTGTTTACCGAGCAGTCTCTTCCGAAGACTTCTTCCTCATCAAGATCAATTTTCCCAGCTCCCCTATTGTCTGGGGAAACCTATCTTCAGGAGCGTCTTTCTTGAAAGATCTCATGACTTTAAAATCATCAGTGGGCTTTGTGTAGTCTGCCTGTCAAAAGAGATATGTTTACACCTTCCCTGCATGTGTTAAAGCTATAAGGTTACAGAGCAGAATGGCTGATAGGTTTCGGCGCTTCATGCTAATACGCACCAAAAAAATGTATTTATGATAATTGTATGGACTGCCTGAAACAATGCATTCCAGCATCCTGTGGAACATAAATAAGAAAGGTGGAGCCAGCCGGCACTAAACTGTTTATTTGCCGGCGAGCCTGCTCAGCCCCGTCTACCTTTTCTCCGCTGCCTCTCAGGCTGGCAGCATTGAACCTGTTGCTGCATTAGCCGAGTTGTATTTTGCTAGCGAGGGGAAGGAGGGTTGTCTGCTGTCTGGTAGGAGGGCTTTGTCTGTGTGCGCCTTTCTCTCCCTCGCTCCCCCTCGCTCTGCCTGGCTCTCGCACTCTCGCTCGCTCTCGCTCGCTCTCTCTCGCTCGCTCTCCCTTTCCCGTCTCTGTGGTTTGTAAGGTAGGTTGCAGTGTGTGTATATACACAACATCAAGAGCAGGAAAATGGACTCATTAGGGAGGCAGGCAGTCATTACCACTCACACTGTACTTCCAGGGAGACAGCGACTATGAGGAGACAAACTGAGGACTGGGGAACAAGGTAGGCCAGTCAACTTTTATAAAAAATAAAAGAATAAAGCCTCTACTCTTCTTAAACCACCAGCACTTCTTTATTCTAACCCCCCCCGCCCCCTCCCCGACCCTCTCCCTTGATTTTTAATGTCCCAGAGCAGGGGTGAAGGTCCCAGGGAAAGAGAGCAGCACACAGCACAGGAAGGCCTTGGGTGTTAAAACT